>JARSSU010037665.1:0-11558 GCA_029619165.1 Eurosta solidaginis
TTCTGCCGGGCGAAATCAAAAGTCCTTGGAATCATGACAGGAATACTGCTCGTAGTATAACATATATAAATAAATTAGCGGTACCCGACAGATGATATTCTGTGTCACCCTGGTCCGATAACTCGAAAATGCCCTCACATATACAACTATGGTTCACTCCCTTTAAAACCCTCATTGATACCCATATCGTACAAACACATTCTAGAGTCACCCGTCACCCCTGGTCCACCTTTATGGCGATATCTCGAAAACGCGTCCACGTATAGAACTAAGGCCCACTCCCTTTTAAAATACTCATTAACACCTTTCATTTTATACTCATATCGTACAAACACATTCTAGAGTAACCCCTGGTCCACCTTTATGGCGATATCTCGAAAAGACGTCCATCTATAGAACTAAGGCCCACTTCCTTTTAAAGTACTCATTAACACCTTTCATTTGATACCCGTATAGTACAAACACATTCTAGAGTCACCCCTGGTCCACCTTTACACCTTTATGGCAATTTCTCAAAAAGGCGTCCACCTGTAGAACTATGGTCCACTCCCTTTTAAAATACTCTTTATTACCTTCCATTTAATACGAATGTCATACAAACACATTCCAGGGTTACCCTAGGTTCATTTTCATACATGGTGGTTTTCTCTTATTTTGTCTCAAAAGTTCTCAGCTGAGTATGTAATGTTCGGTTACACCCGAACTTAGCCTTCCTTGCTTGTTGGTACTGCCCTTCTCCTAAGTTTTATGGCAGAAATCAACTCGGAGTGTTTGCGAAACCTCTGCTGAGGGGCGAGCCTGCCTAGAAAACTTTTTTCTATTTGAAAAAACTCTTTTCTAAAACTTAGCTGTTGCTTTACCACGGACTTAAGCCAGGAGCTTCGGTGTGGTAGACGCAGACACAAAGTCAGTCCTGGAAGGACTGAAATGTTTTTATTCGCAGGCGCTACGAAATAAGTATTATGATTCAGGCCGCCGTTCTTAAAAGCGCTGAAGACCAAACTTACCCGAATTAAGCTGAACTATAACAAAATTTTTCAAGAACATAACCAAGGAGGCTATAACAGCCCTCATCGTCATCATTAACTGGCGCTAAGCCGCCCAAGCGATTTTGACTATTCCGTAAAACTAGCTGCAGTTATTCCTGTTTCGCGCAAACCTAAGCCAATTGGGAGCACCAAGAAAGGTCAAGTATTCCTTCATCTACCTGTTGTTTTTGTAGCGATAAGGACACTCCCAGAAGGCCTTGGAGAGTGTTATCGATGTTGATGGTCCTTTGTCGGATGCAGATCCGGTACGTTCCGGTAACAACCACCATAAAGGTACTAGGTATGACCACATGCAACTTTCTAGGCCGTACCGCCCTCCACCCCCTATATTCTTTAGGAGTTCGTGGTCGCCAGAGCATCGGCTGTTAATGAAGAGGATTTTCAACGGGTAGGTGAGGTGACAATTAGGATGGAGAAGTTATATATAGCTCTGGCTAGGATTTCGCCACACAACGCCATGAATCAGTTTAGTATTTTAGTCGCCTTTTAGGACAGCCATACCTACCGCTGGTATATTCTAATCCCCCTAACACGCTGGGGCTACATCTACCTCTCCTAACTCAGTGGGAGCATCCCATACCTCTGCTTCTAAATTGCGCTGTACATTGAATTACTTTCTTCGCCGGAATGTGTACTTATACATGTGCTATCTTAAGCCAAACATAATGTACTGGCTGTATTCTGCATTGGTTGAGTCTGTCTTATTCTATGGCATAACAGTTTGTTGGCCGGCATTAGAAAGGTAGAGCACAGTTTTCAGTATCACTGGATTGTTGCATATTTCAGGCGCTGAAGACTCACATCGACTCTGGTAGTTATGATCAATCTCCTCCCGGTAGATGTGTAGAGCAAATTTTAAGAAAGTTGTAATGTGCTTGAACAAGATGCAGTCCGATCCTGCAGCGATATCAGATTTCGGTATATCGCCGACAACTTTCAACAACTAAGTAGATAATGCTTCTCCCACTCTGTACCTACACAACAACCTATCCATTAGACTCCTAGAGAATGGGACGATATCTCTAGTTTGGACCCTATCCAAGATATTCTGCATGGATTGCTTCAAACTAAGTGGTAAATGCAATGTCTGCTTATCCCTTAAATTATCCTTCAGGCGAAATTTATAATTATAAAGAAGACCTCCCGTTTGCTGCTGCCTAAGAATCCCTCATCCTAAACAGGCTACCCTCTTGGTACGTCGAAGTAATTATATGTGCCCAGGCCTCAGTGGAATGGTAGTGGAAAGTCTTGTGCCGGCAAACTAACGCAAAATTCCACTGTATAGGCCGAAATAAACTAGCCACATTAGGTACATATCTTCGAGCTGCTTGCAGATACTGGCTCGTGTTACTATTCATTATTATTTCTATTAAGATGACTGTAGTGAATACGAAGTACCCCTTGCCACCTGGGGTCTGATCTTCTATAGATGGGCCTTGAGACATCCATGCCAACGATATGCGAACAATAGCTCTGGAAAGACGTCTGCTGAACGTCACTGTCCAATGGGAGTCTATGTGGTATATCGCAAAATACTGGAAACCCCTCTTGCTGCTGCTGCATGGAGGATGACAAGGTGCAGTGGTCGAGATATTTCATGCTTTACTGTCACTGTCAGACCTAGGAAAATTTATTTCGGCTCACTTGCATCACCGAAAGGCTGATCCAGGGACTTATTCGAAACTAGATCGTTGCACCGCAAGGCTTTTCTGAATATTTAGCTTTAGCTTACGTCAACGTTATCACAATGCACATGGACGGTATCACAATGGATATTCTTGTTTGAGTTGCCCTTTTTACCCTTTTTTTTCTTTTTGTCTAAGTACACCATACCATACCATACCAAAGCAATGTGCTAGCTTCACTACATACACCCCCCGCAGAGAAGAATGTGTTGGAATACCCAATTGAGATACTCATTTCCATGGGAGACTAATTCAGAGTTTTGCATCTTTCTACAACTCCCTCTCTGCAGGCATGCCATCGCAAACCCTGGTGTCTTCGATTGCGAATCAAGGCAATTCTTAATACCACTCAAAGTTTGAAGCATGTCGATCACACCTCGCTTTCTAGCTTCTTATCATATAGCGGGGTTATGGGACCCATCTACCTCTCCTTCCGCATGTACGCTCTTGTTTTTATGAACTTCTCATATCCGTGTGTAACAGGTGGTTGTTTTGGGCTCATTACCTACTGTGAACATTACCATTATAACCAGAAGCATCCGTAGCGCCAAAACCAGCAGCGAAAAGAAAAAAGCAACCGCTGAAAACACCGCTGTCACTACAACAACACAGCATTAAATAAGCTAGAAATTAAATTAAAACCGCCCAAAATAAAAAGAGTTTCAGGAAAATATGAGCTGTCAAAAGTTAATTTATAGCAGCAGGCTTACCGCTGCGATGCAACACCAGGCTTTACGTTACAAGGGGGGATATTAAAGTAAATGAGCTTGTATGTATGTGTGTTTTGTGTTAAATTGCATTCCAGCCATTGGTGGGTCGGTAGGTCAGTAAGTGCATTAAAAGAACAAAAGCAAAACGGGAAAAACTATGAGGGCTTGTTGCAAATTAAATATTTATGTTTTTATATTAAATCGTGTTGGCGGTGAATGGGTTAAGTGGTATGTGGCACGTTAAAACCCCAGTTTAGTGAACAAGTGGTTGGTGGTTTCTTTAAGCTACTTCGAGTTGTAATGTCGCTATAAATTTCTAAATTAAGCGAGATCGTAAAATGGTCGTTAAAGTCAGACGAGAGAGCTAAATTAAAATAAATATATTTTTATTGCACTAAATTATTTTCTGAGCTATAAAAATGGTCATAATTAGTTTTAAGAACGTCAGCAATATTATATTGCATCATATACTGAGATGCAAGTTAAAGCACCTTTCGGAAACTTTAAAATTTGGAATCTTCTTAGATGAAAGTTGCATGAGAAGAGCACAGAAGCAACGATTGGCCACTCCGAATAAAGTTAATAACAATTTATAAGTTCTTGTCTGATCAACGCCCTAGATTGATGAGGAGTGTGATGACTAGTGCCTACGACCTACCTAATTATTTTCTAGATTTTAGTATTATTATTACTTCATGTAAATATTGTTTTCAATAAAACCGTTTAACTTAGTTTTTTTAAATGCTTATAAATTTTTACTAACTTTATTCGGTGTGGCCAATCGTTGCTTCTGTGCTCTTCTCATACAACTTTCATCTAATTTTCTTTACTTATTTTATTTTCAAGGTTTTAGTCTTTTTATATCTTTCATGAACATGAAATGGTATATTAACTTTGGTCCGATGTTTGTAACTTTGAGAAATATAGAAGATAGACTCACCATTAAGTATACCGAATTGATCAGGGCGACGAACTGAGTTGATATAGCCATGTCCGTCTGTCCGTCCGTCCGTCTGTCTGTTTGACCGTAAACTAGTCCCTCAAATTTTGAGATATCTCAATGAAATTTGGCACAAGGATGTATTTTGGTATTATATTAGACATTTGTCAGATCCGGTAGGATCGGACCACTATAACATATATCTCCCATACAACCGATCGTTCAGATAAGACGATTTTGGTCATTCCTGCCGCAATTTAGAAAGTATAATCTTGAAACTCGGTGATATATATTCTAATATATCATAGAAGATATCTTGAAAAAATCACTTTGATCGGAGCTATATATAGTATATATCCCATACAACCGATCGTTCAGATAGAAAGATTTTTGGCAATTCCTCCCTTAATTTCCAATATAAGAACCTTAAACTTGGTGATATTTATTCTAATATATCATAGAAGATTTATTGAAAAAATCACTTTAGTCGGAGCTATATGTATATAGTATATACCTATCCCATACAACCGATCATTCAGATAGAAAGATTTTTGGCCATTTCTCCCTTAATTTCCAATATAAAAACGTGAAACTTGGTGATATATATTCTAATATATCATAGAAGATTTCCTGTAAAACTCATTTCGATCGGAGCTATATATAATATATATCCCATACAACCGATCGTTCAGATAAGGGGGTTTTTTGCCATTTTTTATTTTATATTTATCTTAAAAATCGTTTGGGTATGTACATCTGTTCACTATATATTTCTTGTCTTATACATTCGATTATTTGGAGATTACGAAAGGGATAAGATTATGGTTCAGCCCCATTCATGAAAGGTATGCCCAAGACAGTCCCGTCCTTACTTGTTTTAATTGCCTATTATTTCTCATTCCATTTAGTTCCTTTAGTGGCTCATTATTACTATCTTTCCTGAAAATTTGTTACAATTTAAGACCTCAATAAATAACCCTTCCAAAGACTTTGCTCGACTCTGCGCCACGTATGCTTGTCCCTCCTCGAACTCCAAAGTATTTTGATGTCACTTCTACTGCACTGTATGTAATATTTGATCCAAATATGAGCCAAATCGGACATCATAGTTCGCTTTCTATTCATGTATGTATTACGTGTTCCAAATATGGACCAAATCGGACCACAAATACGATTTTTTGAAATATTTCGATCCATGCGCCACCTATCTTATTATTGTATTATCAATGGGTTCGGAACTATATTCCAAGTTTCAAGCTTGCAGCCTATCGGGAAGTTACTTAAATTTTATTTACAAAATTCGTTCACAACGGCCGGCCGGCCGCTACACAGAGTCAAGCTAAATAAAACCGTTAAAAAATGGTTAGGTTGACTCACACTGAGGTCGATTAGCCCATTGTGCTATCACCAGATGAGCAAGGGACCTGCATCCATTAAATATGTGAGAGGTTTTACCAATTTTTCCATCATAGATACGACATACAATGACTGCCTCCGACATGATAGTGAAATCATGCTGCGTGACTTTAACGCCAAAGTAACTTTGCTACGGCACGAACATAAGCCAAGCTACATGGCTCTCAAACGATCGAAGGACACTAAGCTAAATCTACCACGTCGTGTTCGTCGGCGGGCATAATTCCAGTTTCCTATACTTGAGAGCTCTACTAATGCCAAATATCGGGGGAAAGAGATCTCCATCATCGTTAAAGGACACGGACCCAGCCATCTATCCATCCTTGTCTACTGCCACTTCGCGTTTAGCACCAGCTATGTTTATCATGTCACGAGCAGCTTCCTCCACTTTAGAGTTTAGTATCGGAGTTGTTGACGATATCATGCACCACCAATTGGACGCTCTCGCCAGGTCACTCAAACTGCCTTCTGCGAGATCTCCAGCGCATAGTGATAACTGTCCACTCGAAGTGTTTTCAGATTTCCCGGCCCATCGTCATCTTAATTTTTCGATGCAGAAGGTTTCTTAAGGCACTGTCGTCCATATCTATCGCTGGCTTCATCGAATCATTAAAAAAAATTTACTTACGGATCCGCTGTGTAGCCATTAAAGCCTTGTCTTTTCGACGCTTCCTGATCCAATCAACGGAAAATTTCAAGGCCATAGCTAACATTCTACACTTGTTGTGACTTATTAAAATGATCAAATCAAAAATTCCATTCTGCAAATTGTGCACTATAAATATTTTAACGTCTATCAACACTTTCAATCTTCTTTTTGCACTTCAATGAATTAAGAGCAACAACTGCAACAACATCAATAAACTGAAGATGTCAATACTCGCCTAGACAAGAAAATATTTTTATAAAGCTAAGCTGAGCCAGTGCAGCAGTAACATGGAGTCGATTGAGTGCAAGGTAAAGTTAAGTTGAGCCCTCAATCTGTACACAGTCCAGCCCTATGGTATCAGTTTGCATGCCAGGACAACTACTTAGAAGCCGTCCGTTTTCTGTCGAAGACCTATGCACGACGTCAACGTACAGCGTTTGTTGGTGTACTCGTATGTGTGTGTCGCTACAACAAAGTGGCCTTCTAACACTTTAATGACTTTCTAATATGCAATACGAGCGGCACATAATTTAGTTGCACTTGGCAAGTTTGCTCCTTATCTTTTTTACCTTCTCGTCCCCTCATCCCCTGTTGCATTGTTTCAAGCTTGCTCGCCTTATTCTCACCTTCTCAAAGGCAATGTGTTAGTCAACACTCTGAAAGACGTGATGAAATTTTCAATGTTCTATTTCCATTTGCAGCAGTTGCGTTTACTAATAACGGCCTTTCATTTTACATTAGAGTATGTGTGACATTCGGACAAACATACCCTGTAGGTAAAATGATTAGTTGTTCTTCAGAATCTGTGAAATGTTCATCATAGACTTGCTTACTCTGAAGTATTTTTTACCGTTACTGAATTAATTGACATTGTGAAGAAAATTTAGCGTTTTCCAAAGTCAAATAGACCAAACTGAAGTAAAGTTTATGATTTCTGAAATATAAATGACTATTTTGAAGCACATTTTACGGTTTCTGAAGTTCAATCCACTATTCGGAAGTACAACTTACGGTTACTAAAGTAAAGTGGACTATAACTAAGTACATCTTACGATTTTGGAAATACAATTAACTCAATTTTATGATTTCTGAAGTACAGTTGACTATTCTTAACGTACAATTGAGTATTCTGAAGTTAAAGTCATTTCACTATTTCTGAATTAATATTCCATTGTGTCGTATATTTTACGGCTCCCGAAGCCGAACTGAGTATTTTGAAGTACCTTTTAGAATTTCTAAAACTCAAATGACTTCTCTGAAGTAAATTTTGCGGTTTCTGAAGTACGATTGTCTACGCTTAAGTACTTTTTACGGCTTCTGAATTAATTTTACATTCTGAAGTACATTTTAAAGTGTTCGAAGACCGATTGACCATTCTGAAGTACATTTTATAATTTCCGAAATACAAATGACTCTTCTGAATTATATTTTATGGTTTATCAAGTACAACTGACTATTTTTGGCACATTTTACAGTTTCTGAAGTGTAATATACTAATGTGAAGTATCTTTTATAGTTTATAAAGAGCAATTGTGTATTCTGAAATATGTTTCAGAAATAGAATTGATTTTTAAAGACAATCTATAATTCCGAAGTACATTTTTTGTACAATTGGCCGCTCTGTTGTACGTTGTATAATTTCTGAGATATAAATAAAATAAAATATCTCTTAAAAATTTGAGTGTAAGTGTGTAAGTGCAACCTTTAGGCCAAACCAACCTTGATGAGTCGCTTCTAGGAAGCGCTGATTAGAGCATATTTGTTCTGTTTATATTGTTCGAACTGTTTCGGAATTTAAAATAGGCCATAGGTGTACCTACAGAACTATTTCGGGAAGGATGTTGGCGCTCATACTCTTCTTGCTAATAGAAAATGCTCGCAATGTGTTTTTAATTCGACATCAAAACAAGTAAAGAAGGCTAAGTTCGGGTGTAACTGAACATAACATACTCAGCTGAGAGCTATGGAGACAAAATAAGGGAAAATCACCATGTAGGAAAATGAACCTAGGGTAACCGTGGAATGTGTTTGTATGACATGTGTATCAAATGAAATGTGTTAATGAATATTTTAAAAGCGCGTGGGCCTTAGTTCTATAGGTGGACGCCTTTTCGAGATATCGTTATAAGGGTGGACCAGTAGTGGAATTCACTAACTTTTTAACAACATTTGCCATCGCTTTATTTGCGAATCGATAACTATAACGATTTCGTTATTCAGTAACTATTTTGTGTCAATATTTGTTTATCGGCGATGAGCTGTGTTGTTAAATAAACAGCAAGTAAATTGGCTGCGTTAAAAATCACGAAAGTGATATTTCTGGCAATTTTGGTTAAAAAAGAAAATCGGAACTTTAATTAAATACTTTCAAACACGAAAAGCTGCTTTATTTATAAATCAAATGGCATTTGTGTACTTGGCGTACGTTTTATCGCAAGATGAAGAATTACTAAGTCCATCGCCAGTGGACTTCTTAAAGAAGTAGATAACCCATTCCAATTGAATGCAACGGAGGTTTGAAAGCTGTACCGACTAACCCCAGACTTGGCTCATGATATTATTTCTCAACTTGATGGTCAATTAAGGGGTAAAAGAATAATTGCGACATCAACAGAGAAAACAAGATTTTAATACCGCATTTACTTACCTTTTGTTAAAATAGGTAAAAACTACACAATCATGATTTTTAAAAGCAGTTAGTATACGGAATTTATTTATTTTTGGCATTCCTTTTGTGCTTTTTCCATTTTTTAAGGTTTCGTTAAGCTGTGCTGCCACCTTTCTACTATTAAAACGAAATTCAAATGTCATTTATTTCGAGTTGTTAAAACTAAGTTAGTGAATAGTACAATCGATAAGGCAAGCGAAAAAATCATAAATTAAAATCTCGAAAAATCGCATCGTTATAATTTAGCGAATTCCACTACAGGGTTGACTCTAGAATGCGTTTGTACAATATGGGTATCAAATGAAAGGTGTCAATGAGTATTTTAAAAATGCCTTATTTCTAGGGTGAACGCCTTTTCGAGATATAGCTATAAAGGTGGACCAGGGGTGACTCTATAATGTGTTTGTACGATATAGGTAGCAAATAAAAGGTGTTAATAGCATTTTAAAAGGGAGTGGTGGTAGTTGTATATGTGAAGGCGTTTTCGAGATATCGACCAAAATGTGGACCAGGGTGACCCAGAACATCATCTTTCGGGTACCGCTAATTTATTTATATATGTAATACCACGAACAGTATTCCTGCCATGATTCCTAGGGCTTTTAATTTATCCCTGCAGAACTTTTCATTTTCTTCTACTTAATATGGTAGGTGTCACACCCATTTTACAAAGTTTTTCTCTGAAGTTATATTTTGCGTTTTTCCGTATTGGGTATAGAATTATGGCATTTTTTTAATTTTTCGTAATTCAGAGTTCAGATAAGTACGTGAACTGAGTTTTTTAAAGATATATAGATTTTTGCTCAAATTATCGTGTTAACGGCCGAGCGGAAGGACAGGACTGTGTATAAAAACTGGACGTGGTTTCAAACGATTCGTCCTAGAATCTAAGCCCCTACCAAATTTCACAAGGATTGTTAAATTTTTGTTCGACTTATGGCATTAAAAGTATCATAGACAAATTAAATGAAAAAGGGCGGAGCCACGCCCATTTTGAAATTTTCTTTTATTTTTGTATTTTGTTGCACCATATCAATACTGTTGTTGAATGTTGACATAATTTACTTATATACTGTAAAGATATTAAATTTTTTGTTAAAATTTGACTTAAACATTTTTTTAAGTGGGCGTGGCATACATATAGTAATAGGAGTAACGTTCCTGCTAAATTTCATCATGACATCTTCAACGACTGCCAAATTACAGCTTGCAAAACTTTAAAATTACCTTCTTTTAAAAGTGGGCGTTGCCACGCCCATTGTCCAATATTTTACTAATTTTCTATTCTGAGTCATAACTTCAACTCACCTACCAAGTTTCATCGCTTTATCCGTCTTTGGTAATGAATTATCGCACTTTTTGTGTTTTTCGAAATTTTCGATATCCAAAAAGTGGGCATGGTTATAGTCCGATTTCGTTCATTCTAAATATCGATCTGAGATGTGTGCCCAGAACCCACATACCAAATTTCATCAAGATAACGGACGGATGGACGGACGGACATGGCTCAATCAAATTTTTTTTCGATACTGATGATTTTGATATATGGAATCTATATCTATCTCGATTCCTTTATACCTGTACAACCAACCGTTATTCAATCAAAGTTATTATACTCTGTGAACTCTGCTCAACTGAGTATAACAAGACAGCCTATATAATTTTTGTGATTTTAGCAGCATAAGTATGACAAGAAAAAATTTAAATTTAATAAGCAATTTATCGGCACTCTGATGTTTGGGAATGTAACTAGCCTTTTGTAGCAATATAGGAGTATTACATACATGTTGAAAAATAAAATTTTGTATGGAAAATCATCAAGTCCAAGGTGTGCAAATGGAAATATCTAGCATATGCGTATGTGGTTTTCCTTGCGTGCCAAAATGTGGTCCAGAACAATTTTTTTGCACTGTTTTTGCAACAATTTTAAAAATAGAAATTTTTTTCACAGAAATAAAAAGTGTGCTCTTACTAAGTTTTTAATTACAAGCAAATTGGTGTTTGAATTGTCAAAATCGGCGAAGCCTATCGACTGCTATTCAACTTTAAAAGAAAAAGGACAAAGAAAATTCAAATGGCTATAATTAAGGATACAGTATTTTTTGGAAAAATCGGAGACGATCATTTGTTTGTATTATCGATAGCTATCAAATAATACCTTTGTTGCTCAAAAATAAATTATGATGTTTTTCGGTGATCACTTTCAGAAATTTTCACTCTGTGTCTTTAAACATAACATTTATTTACATTGTTATTATTACATTGTTTTATTAAAATTATATAAGTATGAAATGTACATACCCAGTGATGATAAAAGTACCAAATAAAAAATGCAAAAAGTATTTAAAAACAAAATACATACATACTTTCGAAAGTACTTTGAAATCGAAAGCTTACATTTTGGTATTATTTAAGCGCTGTACGCAGATCAAAAGCAAACA
>JARSSU010037666.1:0-42985 GCA_029619165.1 Eurosta solidaginis
TCATTTTTTTTTATGGTGCACCGCCAACTTCACGTGAAGTTGGCGGTGCACCATAAAAAAAATTTAAAATTTTTTTTTCGAATTTATAAAATATGCAACTTATCTACGGCAAATTCGAGTGCAAGAATTATTTTCCTAGCTGGCCTCTAAGGCGGTTTTCTGAGGGTGGCACGCTAACTTCACGTGAAGTTGGCGGTGCACCATAAAAAAATTTGAAATTTTTTTTTCGAATTTATAAAATATGCAACTTATCTACGGCAAATTTACGGCAAATTCGAGTGCAAGAATTATTTTCCTAGCTGGCCTCTAAGGCGGTTTTCTGAGGGTGGCACGCTAACTTCACGTGAAGTTGGCGGTGCACCATAAAAAAAATTTGAAATTTTTTTTTCGAATTTATGAAATATGCCATTTATCTACGGCAAATTTACGGCAAATTTGCGTGCAAGAATTATTTTCCTAGCTGGCCACTAAGATGGTTTTCTTAGGGTGGCACGCTAACTTCACGTGAAGTTGGCGGTGCACTATAAAAAAATTTGAAATTTCTTTTTCGAATTTATAAAATATGCCACTTATCTACGGCAAATTTACGGCAAATTCGTGTGCAAGAATTATTTTCCTAGCTGGCCTCTAAGGTGGTTTTCTGAGGATGGCACGCTAACTTCACGTGAAGTTGGCGTGCCACCCTGTATTTTCTAAAACATGGCCGCGCCAAATTTTTTTGTTTCACGGATAATTCACGGCAAATTTACGGCATTTTCACGTGCAAGAATTATTTTCCTAACTGGTGTCTAAGGTGGTTTTCGAAAAGTGGCACGCTAACTTCACGTGAAGTTGGCGGTGCACCATAAAAAAAGTTAAATTTTTTTTTCGAAATTATATAATATGCCACTTATCTACGGCAAATTTACGGCAAATTCGTGTGCAAGAATTATCTTCCTAGCTGGCCTCTAAGGTGGTTTTCTGAGGGTGGCACGCTAACTTCACGTGAAGTTAGCGTGCCACCCTGTATTTTCTAAAATATGGCCACGGCAAATTTTTTTGTTTCACGGCTAAATTACGGCAAATTCACGGCAATTTTCCCAATAGGTAATTTTTTTCCACGTAAAAGTTGTCTTGCCAACTTCAGAGAGGTCAAGGTAGGTGTTGTTCTGAGAGCGCCACTGATACCGATCAGCGCCGTTCATTGCACTGACACTAACATTTGTATATTGCGTTGCTCCTCTAAACTCTAGTTGAATTTCAGTAGTATTTCCAATGCTTTTGCCGCTTTATTTCCTTGTATAAAATTGTTCCTTTTACATTTCGCACTATAGCAAAACCACCATTAAAATTAATTTGTTACCACAACTTATCACCTCCGTTCAAAAGTTCAGTAATAAGGCACAAATTGTATGTGTGTGTGTCTATAGACAAAATTCATATCAAATAAGGAAACTTACAAGTGTTAAATTCAGTTTGTAAACTAATACCCATGATATTGTACGACATAGGGTTTTGCGGTTTTGTATCTTCCGTTGTTGTTGTTAGTATAAAGAGCTCAGTTACTGCTAAGCACAACAAGTAAGGAAGGTTAAGTTCGGGTGTAACCGAACATTACATACTCAGTTGAGAGCTATGGTGAAAACATAAGGGAAAATAACCATGTAGGAAAATGAACCGAATGTAACATTGGAATACGTTTGTATGACATGTGTATCAAGTGAAAGGTATTAAAGAGTATTTTATGAGGAAGTGGGCCATAGTTCTATAGGTGGACCCCATTTAGGGATATCGCCATAAAGGTGGACCATGGCTGACTCTAGATTTTGTTTGTACGATATGGGTAACAAATGAATGATGTTAATGAGAATTTTAAAAGGCGTGGGCTTAGTTTTATAGGTGGACGCCTTTTCGTGATATCGCCATAAAGGTGGATAGGGTTGACCCTATAATTTGTTTGTACGATATGGGTATCAAATGAAAGGTGTTAATGAATATTTTAAAAGGGAGTTTTATAGGTGGACGCCTTTTCGTGATATCGCCATAAAGGTGGATGGTTGACTCTAGAATTTGTTTGTACGATATGGGTATCAAATGAAAGGTGTTAATGAATATTTTAAAAGGGAGTGATTCTTAGTTCCATAGGTGGACGCCGTTTCGAGATATCGCCATAAAGGTGGACCAGGGGTGACCCTAGAATTTGTTTGTACGATATCGGTATCAAACGAAAGGTGTTAATGAGTATTTTAAAAGGGAGTGGGCCTTAGTTCTATAGGTGGACGCCTTTTCGAGATATCGCCATAAAGGTGGACCAGGGGTGACTAGAATGCGTTTGTACAATATGGGTATCAAACGAAAGGGGTTAATGAGTATTTTAAAAGGGAATGGGCCTTAGTTCTATAGGTGGACGCCTTTTCGAGATATCGCCATAAAGGTGGGCCAGGGATGACTCTAGAATGCGTTTGTACAATATGGGTATCAAACGAAAGGTGTTAATGAGTATTTTAAAAGGGAGTGGGCCTTAGTTCTATAGGTGGACGCCTTTTTGAGATATCACCATAAAGGTGGACCAGGGGTGACTCTAGAATGTGTTTGTACGATATGGGTATCAAATTAAAGGTATTAATGGGGGCTCTAAAAGGGAGTGGTAGTAGTTGTATAGGAGGTCGCCTTTTCGAGATATCGCCATAAAGGTGGACCAGGGGTGACTCTAGAATGCGTTTTTAATTATATATGTAATACCACGAACAGCTTCCTGCCAAGATTTCAAGGGTTTTTTATTTCGCCCTGCAGAACTTTTTCATTTTCTTCTACTTAATATGGTAGGTGTCACACCCATTTTACAAAGTTTTTTTCTAAAGTTATATTTTGCGTCAATAAACCAATCCAATTACCATGTTTCATCCATTTTTTCATATTTGGTATAGAATTATGGCATTTTTTTCATTTTTCGTAATTTTCGATATCGAAAAAGTGGGCATGGTCATAGTCCGATTTCGGCCATTTTTTATACCAAGATAAAGTGAGTTGAGATAAGTATGTGAACTAAGTTTAGTAAAGATATATCGATTTTTGCTCAGGTTATCATGTTAGCGGCCAAGCGGAAGGACAGGCGGTCGACTGTGTATTAAAACTCCAGAAACAGAAAACAGTTATCGTCATAGAATCTATGCCCCTACCAAATTTCACAAGGATTGGTAAATTTTTGTTCGACTTATGGCATTAAAAGTATTCTAGACGAATTAAATGAAGAAGGGCGGAGCCACGACCATTTAGAAATTTTCTTTTATTTTTGTATTTTGTTACACCATATCATTACTGGAGTTGAATGTTGACATAATTTACTTATATACTGTAAAGATATTACATTTTTTGTTAAAATTTTACTTTAAAAAATTTTTTTTTAAAAGTGGGCGTGGTCGTTCTCCGATTTTGCTAATTTTTATTAAGCATACATATAGTAATAAGAGTAACGATCCTGCCAAATTCTATCATGATATCTTCAACGACTGCCAAATTACAGCTTGCAAAACTTTTAAATTACCTTCTTTTAAAAGTGGTCGGTGCCACGCCCATTGTCCAAAATTTTACTCATTTTCTATTCTGCGTCATAAGTTCAACTCAGCTACCAAGTTTCATCGCTTTATCCGTCTTTGGTAATGAAGTATCGCACATTTTCGGTTTTTCGAAATTTTCGATATCGAAAGTGGGCGTGGTTTTGGTCCGATATCGTTCATTTTAAATAGCGATCTGAAATGAGTGCTCAGGAACCTATATACCAAATTTCATCAAGATACCTCAAAATTTACTCAAGTTATCGTGTTAACGGACGGACGGACGGACGGACATGGCTCAATCAAATTTTTTTCGATCCTGATGATTTTATGATATATATCTATCTCGATTCCTTTATACCTGTACAACCAACCGTTATCCAATCAAAGTTAATATACTCTGTGAGCTCTGCTCAACTGAGTATAAAAAAAATTGTAATACAGAAGTTTTTCTACAAACAAAATTTTTGTCGCCTGTGTTGCATGTACAATTTTTTTAAAAGATTTCAACAAAATTCTAGTCAAAATATTTGCACCAACAAATACTAAACACGACACTCTGGAATTTGAATACAATATTTGAAGCATGCACACATCATAGCAGAAGGTATAATGCCCTGCTGGAAATTAAGCAATAACAATAAATCACATCACATTCAATGGATGGTCTTTAATGACTTCTTCAATGCCTATGAATGAAATCCCGATTTCGGAATAGTTCCCTTTAACGTCCATTACTGACAATGTATTTATTCGAAAATAGTTTTAATAATTAGAAGCATTTAGCTTTACGGTGGACTGGTTTCCAATAAGTCTATAAGAAATTATCGAGGTCTCTTCAATCTCGAATGTATAAAAGGAAAGCAAACAGAAGGGAAAGCAAAAGATAGGAAGAGGAAGGGAATACCGGACGGCATTCATAGTTTCTTGTTCTTATCGACGAGCTATCGGTTTGTTATCGACAAGTTATTGAAGTATTTAAGGCTTGTTTCAGTGTGTTTTTCAAAAGATTTATTATAGAAAATTCGTTGATTATTTATCGAAAAGCGATCGATATTTTTTTAAAAATTATTGAAAAGTTATCGATTTTTTATCTGAGAGTTACAAATTTGTCATCGAGAAGTTGTCGAAACCCTAGCGATGTTATCGATGTTATTCGAAATTTTATTGAAATGTTGTCGACTATAGAAAACTCGTTATCGAAAAGTTATCAGAGTATTAGCAATTTGTTATCGATTGATTATCGACGACTCATTAGTTGTTGTGAATAAGGTACTGATAAAACTGCAATATAAAATCGATGATACATCTGTAGCCGATCGACAATTAGCCGATAAGAAGGAATAAGAAGCCGATAACTTGGTGATATCTTTACCGTAGTTTCGCTCTCGATAATAAGCCGGTAGGTTGAACTGTTCGGTCCATGAGGACCTCACATAGACTGAATGAGTCCGTAGTGTTTGCCGGTAATAAAATAATAAACATTCGATCTCGATTTTAACATAAGAAGCCGATCAACTCATGCTCAAATAGCCCGAAATTATTTGTTTCTGCTAAGGTCACCTCTGTTGTACTTTAGCTTAAATCCCTGAGCGAGCTCTAATGACCCCAGACTTGGCCGTACCATACAAACGGCTTGTCATACAACGTCAAATGCGTTTGCGGTCCAATTAAATTGACCAACTGGTAAAAACGACAATTGGGCAAAGATATGGCACATTTGATTTTGACCATATGAAAACCAAGCATAAGTAATTTAAAACCAATAGTTTTCTAGACTGCATTAGTTTTCCATGACTGCAGCCAACGTCGCTGCGATTTCTGGCCAATGTTCTCTTGATGGTCTTTTGTTGTTGTTGTTGTTGTAGCGATGACATTCCCCGCAGGCCTTGGGGAGTGTTATCGATGTTGATGGACCTTTTCCGGATGCATATCCAGTACGCTCTGGTAACAGCACCACCATATCGGGAACGATTTAGTATGACCACATAAGACCTTCTAGGCCATCACGCCTTCCCATCCCCAATATACATGAGGAACTTGGTATCGCCAGAGCCTCGGCTGTTAAAGAAACAGGATTCGCAACGCGTAGGTGAGGTTGACAATTGGGTTGGGTATATTCTAAGCCACCTAACCCGCAGGGTGAATGGTCTTTTGTAGGTAAGGGAAGTGGAAAACGTACAGATCTATAATGCATTTCGAATATTTTTCTTGCTGGGTTCATAGTTTCGAACATCCTCAATATGTGAAGGAATGCTTGCGTATGCATTCCATAACTCAACATCAATTTTACAACATGGAAGCAGACATAGTTCTGTGGTTGCGCCATTGCATTGTTTAGTGTAAAAAGTTGTTCGTACTTAACTTTGAAAATGCATTCCGATGCAGTTTATAGAAAAGGGGCACAGCTCTTTCCCATGCAAGACAATTTATCTTATACGTAATTATGTATGTATGATTAAATGAGTGCCAAAAGTTTATGGATAACAACAAATAGTTGTTATGGTATCATAACAGTCATAAGAACATCAGGATGTCAGGGCATAAATTTAAATTTGTTTTGATTTGGTTTAGGTTCATTTCAAAATAATTAAAGAGAGTTTTATGCTCAACTAAAAGCATGGGATACCTTGTGCGTAATACGAAACAAGGCTGTGGCTCAATGAAAGAACTATTATCCTCAGCTATGGAGTGGTATTTATGCTTTTGAAAAATTAATAAATGATGGGTTTTCTCCATTTTCTTTTACTACAGGCAAATCTAAACTTGCAAAGAGTTGCTTAAGCAAAACTATTTATTCATACGTTAGAAATCTCTCCGTCTAGTATAAACATTTATAGCAAACAAAATTTGTTTTATTTAATATATAAACATTGAAATACTGATTGTTTTGTTTATTTTTTATCTTTGCAGGAAGTTGGCAGCATTATTGGCAAAAAAGGCGAAATTGTGAACAGATTTCGTGAGGAGGTAAGGCTTAATAAAAATGTAAACTTTTTTTCTTTAAATTTATCTTCCATTACAGTCTGGCGCAAAGATCAACATCTCGGACGGTTCATGCCCGGAACGCATTGTTACTGTGTCTGGTACGACCAGCGCGATTTTTTCGGCTTTCACTCTAATCACAAAAAAATTTGAAGAGGTAATGTTTGTTCGGTTTTTCTATGAAGGGAAGGGTTTTGGCGTACTATTGAGAAGTTGACACTCCAACAAAAATCTTTCCCAGCATACGACAAATGTCATTGATATTTTTCCACAATCCCAGAAGAGTGGCACTACGCTACCGACTGTCCTACACCCCAAAATCTTGGGTGTGACGTTTGATCAGGATCTACATTTTGGTGCGCACGCAACCGCAATTGTTCCAAGAATTCAGAGCCGTAATAAAATCCTCAAATCCCTTGCTGGCAGTACCTGGGGAAAAGATAAAGAAACGCTCTTGACCACATACAAAGCAATTAGCCAGCCGATTACGTGCTACGCGTCACCCATATGGTCGCCAAGCCTAAAAACCACCCACTGGAAGAAACTACAGGCCTGCCAAAATACTGCTCTCAGAATCGCCACGGGCTGTCTTCTTATGTCCCCAGAACACCATCTGCATAATGAGGCGAGAATACTCCCCATCAGGGAGAGAAATGAGATGCTGACCAAACAGTTTCTGTTGAATACCCAGAAACCTGGGCATCCCAACAGACATCTGATTGACGAACCAGCACCGCCTAGGGGCCTAAGGAGTCATCTCCGTAAGCATTTTGAGGAAATACGGCACCTGAGAACCCAGCCGTATGAAGCGGAAAAACACAAGCAGGTCCTTGGTGAACTCCATAGACAGGCGTCGGACCTTTATGTCGGGAATTGCCCGGTGAATCCAGTACTTGAAGAAAAATATCCAGAACTCGCAGAAGAGGAACGCATACTCCCCAGGGAAACGCGTGTCACTCTTGCTCAACTTCGTTCTGGATACTGTAACAGGTTAAACTCTTACCTATCCAGAATCAACCCCGACATACAAAATGTATGCCCTGCTTGCAATGTGTCCCCCACATGACACCAACCATCTCTTTAATTGTAATGTGGAACCAACGCCTCTAACACCCCTTTCCTTATGGTCCACCCCTGTTGAAACGGCAAGTTTCCTTGGACTCCCGTTAGAGGATATTGATGACAATTTGTGATCGGTCGCGGCTATTAGGTGGGGCGAGCATTGCTACAACAACAACAACAACAACAGTGAAGTCAAATTGTCGCTAAAACTTTTAGTAACGCCGTACAACAAATTTCCGTCTTTGGTGATGTCACCTCTTAGGACATCGAAGTCTAGCTGTCTGACTCCATTATTAAGGTCCTTAGGAGCCTTTGATTAATATGGTTACTAAACAAATCAATTTTGAACTTTATATGTATATCACGTAGCTTGTAGGACTTAGCAGCCTAGGTTAAACTACCCGATCAATAAAAACCTCACATAGACTGTGTCCATAGTGTTACTTAGCAGTCTAACTAAATTTTTTTAAAGGGTAGATTTTTAGATACAGATGGGGCTCTCAAAAGTCGCAACTGACTTTTAGCCGGGTAAGCTATCTATCTTAACTATTAAACGTCATCTTGAATGATAATTACGTGCTTGGTGTTAACGAAGCGTATATATAACTCGACAGCGGTAACTCCTCTGTTTTAATCATCCTGCTCGTAAAAGATAGTGGTAAACCCTGCAGTTAGGTCAAAAATAAAAAAAATTTGTTTGTCTACATATACCGGTTGTTCCCTACCTACCTCATACATATTTTTTAATTAAACCACTCACTTTAATTACGTATTTAATACATACAACTATTTCAGTGGTGCTCACAGTTCAGTGATGTTGGCAAGGCTGGAAAAACTCAAATACCAATACGTTTAATCGTGCCCGCCAGTCAATGTGGATCGTTAATTGGTAAAATAGCGCACAGACGCACACATACTTTACTTTAGTCATTGAACTAATTGAATTGCATAATCGCTTCTTTATTTGTTAATTACTTTGTATAGGCAAAAGCGGTTCAAAAATCAAGGAGATACGCCAATCGACTGGTTGTTCGATTCAAGTTGCGAGTGAAATGTTGCCAAATTCAACAGAACGTGCTGTCACTCTAACCGGCACTGCCGATCAAATAACTCAATGCATCTATCAGATTTGTCTTGTTATGCTGGAGGTGAGTAGTTCATACATGCAAACATATTTTAAGTTAAACATTCCTGTTTTCATTTTATTTAACTCTTTTACTAATTCGTCTTTAAACACAACAAAACAACAGTCACCACCAAGGGGTGCCACCATACCTTATCGACCAAAACCGCAGGTAGCTGGACCAGTCATTTTGGCAAACGGACAAGCCTTTACCATACAAGGAAACTACGCTCTACCCGCACAAGAGGTAAACTAACCACATGCATATGCAAACACAAAAACATACACAAATCCATATTTGAAATCTTTTGATAGTCAACAATACTATAGAGTCATATTTAAATATGTTTACAATTAAACACCTAAGCATACATTCAGGCGTCTAAGCATATAAGCAAGCGCATGAACGCATACATGCCCATATATACATTGAGGTTGAAGGATGGCATAGAGCCATGTCATTTGCACTTGTGGGCTCACATCATAAAAGCGCTTATCAATTAGTGTGTATGTGTGAGTACTTGTGGTTGCAGATCCCTTACTGTATGTGTAGGCATTTGTTTTTTAGCCTTGTGAGTCTGCATTATATACAGTGACAAGCACAAAAATAGGTATCCGGCATTTTACACAAAATATTGGTAGGCTTGTTGTGTTAAGCTGGTGGTGATGGTCCGTTCCCGGATGCAGATCCGGTACGTTCCGGTAACAAGCACCATTAAGAAGACCGCCCTCCCGCCCCCTAGATCCATGAGGAACTTGGGGTCGCCAGAGCCTCGGCTGTTAAAATAACAGGATTCGCCACGGGTAGGTGAGGTTGACAATTGTGTTGGAGAAGCTGTATTTTGCGTTGGCAATCTCTTGAAATAGTTGAGCTACACAATCCCTTGAATCAGTTGAAATCTTACGACAGGCATACCTGCTGCAGTTATATTATATGCCCCCTAACCCGCTGGGGGCTGAAAAAAGTCATGTAAATGTGTTTGTAACATTTTTTTTTATTTTCTAAGTTTTTAAGACCGGTGAGGTTTTAGAATAAATTAGAACAACTCATTCAAACACGTCTCGTAAAGCTGGAAAATTGTTCAAGCCTTGAGAACTGATAAGCAATTATTTTTATATTTAACTACAATGTTTCGATGGTTACCAAGCGTTGGAGAGCTAATTTGAGTTGCTCTATTATATTTAAAAATAAATACTAAATAAAGCAAAAGCTGGCACATTTTATTTTTTATATGGAAAAGAATTTCAGAAATCATTGCAAATTTTGGACTTCAAAATTGTTTTTTATTGGATTTAAATTGGAATTGAATTGCATAACCATACTCTAAAAGTTTCCTAAATTTTAAATAAAAGTTTTGAAGCTTTCAAGAAGATTTTTCAAAGCTTTTAAATTTTGTAATTTTTTGAAAACTTATTGCTTTTCAAAGTTCGCTTACATAGTTTTATACATGCCGGAACCATACAAGGCGGCAGCATGGTGACATACCTACAAAAAGTTCCATGTACTTTGCATTTGTAAATTCGATGGACTCAAAATCGTACTGCGTCAGAAGTTGATGTATCAAATCAAATAAAAAAGTAAAAATCCGCTGTCCCGTGCTGCCACCTTGTATAGTTCCGCCATGGTTATATAAATAAACACTTTTGCTGATGAATTTTCAAAACTTCTGAATTTTCTAATGTTTCAAAAATGTTTTCGAAATTTATTAAACATTTTTTAAATTATTTTTAGATTACGGCAAATAGAAAGCAAATGTAACTTGCATATAATTTTTGCTTTTTGCTCGCAGTGTAGGTGAATTTTAGTATATATATTTTTTTTTGAATCTTGGAGTAATGAGCTTTTAGGTTTAGATTTTTGAGCTGATCAAACTCTAGGCAACATGTCAATTGACAATTGCTTTCGCATTCCTGTTAGACATGAAGTAAGAACCGTCAAGGCCGAGCGAAAATTATACAGAATACCATTTCTAGACGAACGCACCCCCAGCGGGTTATGGGGTCAGAATATACCCGCGGTAGGTATGCCTGGTGCTGTGTTACCGGAGCGTACAGGATCTGTATCCGACAAAGGACCATCACATCGATAACACTCCCCAAAGCATTCGGGGAGTAACCTTATCGCTACAACAACAACAGCTAGACGACTTCGTCTGGATCGAATTGTTCGTCTGAGCCATCATGCGCAATACAAAATAATGCCCTAAGACTCCAAAATCAAGCCAAGATCTAATTTGCATAGTTGTGCAACGCGTCTTGATACCCTTTGTCGTATTTCTATTTTTGTGCCAATAGCTGTACAACCACATTATTCGCGGTTTATGTGCGCTTAGGGCCTATACTAAATATTATATTTACAATAATCCTTACTACTTATTGCTTTTCACATATGTACTTACATTCAAACATGTATTTATACTTTTTGCCTCTTACATCAATATGCTTACAAATTTAAGAATGAATGTACCATTATTTGGTACTTTACTATACAATTCGCTACATGCCTTTTTACATATTTCCTTTACCTTTTATCAATATTTAAATTTTTGTGATGAAGCACACGTTTTGCCCTCATGCCTCTTTTTGTGTTGATTATAATAAGAGTGGGGGCAAAGCAGCTTAAGCCTTCAAAGTACTTTCTTGACAAATAAGAGCTTCGTACATTTGATTTACTTTTTCTCCTTCTACTTCTTGTGTGTATTTTACTTCTTTATCATTGTTACTTAATTTTTTCAATGTTGTTTATTATTTTTTGTCTTTTTTTGCTCCTTATTTGCTCAGTCAAAATTTACTTATAGATTGACAACTTTTTTTTTCTTATACACTCATGTATGTATTTATTTTTTATATGTATGTATAACCACATAATCAAAATTTTTCATAATTTTTGCTACCTAACATGTTTGTATACTGCAGTAAAAATCTTTGTTCATCTCCACTTCAATTTGTACCATCTCTTTACCTTACCATTTTTTTAATCTTCTTACAATCATTGATTCTTTGTTCAAATACGCTCCACCCCTCTTTGCTCTTTTGCTTTTTGTCTACGTGCAAATTAATTTGTGAGCTTGCCTTCTTTTTTCTTTGTTCTCTGAAATTTATTCTCATTGACATTTTATTTGTGTTTTGGTCTTCCCTTTCCAACCCTCTGCTTTTCTTTATCATTAAATTTCATTTATTTTATTTACGTCATGGTGAAAACAAAAAATTTGAAAACTAAGCATACACAATTTTTTAGTAAAAAGCTACCTTTTCTGTTTCAATGCCATAAATGTGTATAATTTTTAATTTCCCCTTTTTTGTATTTAAATTATGAAAAATTGGGCTGCAATCTTGTAGTAATCGATTAATGCGGTGTTAAAAGATCCGGTTTACCTTTTCTTAATTTTTGGTAAACAAAAAAAGTTATACTGACAACTAAATTAATCTGGAAAAACGTTTAATAACGGCAACATTTTATTTTTTAAGGTATTAGACCAAATACAATTTTTGTAGAGATAAAGAGTGAGAGAGATGGATCTATGGCATACAATTTCTTTCCCCATTTTTATACTCAGCGTGCATTGCACACAGAGTATATTAACTTTCATTGGATAACGGTTGGTTGTATCGAGATAGATATAGACTTCCATATATCAAAATCATCACTATCGAAAAAAAATTTGATTGAGCCATGTCCGTCGGTCCGTCCGTCTGTCCGTTAACACGATAACTTGAGTAAATATTGAGATATCTTCGCCAAATTTTGTACAAGTGCTTATTTGGACCCAGAATAGATTGGTATTGAAAATGAGTGAAATTGGATGATAACCACGCCCACTTTTTATATATGTATATAACATTTTGGAAAACACAAAAAACCTGATTATTTAGTAAATAATACACCTATAATGTTGAAATTTGACATGTGGGCTGATATTGAGGCTCTTGATAAAAATTTGACAAAAATTTTAAAATGGGCGTGGCATCGCATGTGATAAAATCAATTTTACTAATATTATTAATCATAAATCAAAAACCGTTAAACCTATCGTAATAAAATTCGGCAGAGAGGTTGCCTTTACTATAAGGAATGCTTTGAAGGAAAATTTACGAAATCGGTTAAGGACCACGCCCACTTTTATATAAAAGATTTTTAAAAGGATCGTGGAGGAATAAAATAAGCTATATCTTAGCAAAAAAGAGCTTTGTATCAATAGAATCTTACTTTCTAAATTGAATTATAACATTAAATTGGAAACACTAAAATTTTTGAAAATGGGTGTGGCACCGCCCCTTTTATGACTAAGCAATTGTCTATGTTTCGGGAGCCATAACTCGAACAAAAATTAACATATCGTAATGAAATTGTGTACACATATTTTCCTTATAGCAGAAAATGTTTCTAGTAAAAATAGACGGGATCGGTTAAAGACCACGGCAACTTAATATAAAACAAGTTTTAAAGGGTGTTAGACTAGAAAAATAATCTATAACTCAGCAAAAAATAGTTTTGAATCAATGATATTTCACTTATCAAGTTTTACTGTAGGAGGAAATGGGGAGACATTTTTCTTTTAAACGGGCGGTGCTACGTGTTATGTAGAAAAGTAATTTATCTGAAATTAAATGTGCAATTGAAGCTCACGCTGAGTATATAATGTTCGGTTACACCCGAACTTAGACACTTTTACTTGTTCGAAGTAATATTGATATTGGCTTTACAGGTTCGCAATTAGACCCATCTTAATGATTTGTGTTAAATAAATAAAAAAAACGAAGATAACAAACGGCGATGGTTACTAGGACATGTTTCTGAATTTCACTTCTACATCAGCTAGCTTCTAACAAGCTGAATATTGAACTCGAAATCTCCACCATTCATAATTTATACTAGCGCAAAGGCAGATGCCTTTAGCCATATAAATGCCCCGCTGCTCGCTTTGCAATTGGTCTCTAAGTGTTGCCTTTTTGTTGCTATTCCTTTATACACCACTAGGTACATACTAATTTTATAATTTTTTAATCCTAATTGTGTGGAATACTTATAGGCGCGTTCTCAATAGCTTACTAACGTTGGATTTATAAAAAATTATAATCAGTACTAAACTTTTAATTTTTTCTAATATCAATAACAAAAACAATTGTATAAAGCAATATGAGCATGTCTCGTAAATTAAATACAGATAAAAAAAATAAAACTATGTAGGCGTTAGGTTAGGTTAAACTGACCGGTCCGTGAGGACCTCACAGACTAAATGAATCCATAGTGTTACTACAAGTTTGTTTAACAACCAAACTGAAAAACCCTATCAAAAACCAGGACCTATGTTTTAAATTAACTCCGTCCTCTTGGCAAATATGCTACTTGCTGCTTCTAGATCTGATTCTGATAGCTGTGCCACTCCTATTGGCAGAGGTGTTAGCCTGGCGAGCGCAGGGTACGAGAACGTGCTCGACCGTTTCTTCCTCCAGCTCGCACTTCCAACATCTGCCATTACTGACACGGCCTCATTTAAAAGCATGTGACCTCACAAAGCAGTGTACAGTCAGAATACCCGTCATGAGTCTACAGTCCTCTTTGTTTTTAATGATAAGATCAACTTTGTTTGTCTATAAGGTTGTAAGACCTACACCTGATCTTCGACTCTTTACAGCTCCGCGCTTGGATCGATGCCTTTCCCGATTGGTCGATTGTGTGCAACTTTTGCCTCCTCCTACTCCTTCCATTTTTTTTTGAACCATCGCTGTACATGTGTATCGCTTCAGTCTCGTTGCAGTTGGTAACGCTATGTACTTCGCCAGCCGGGTGCCAGCTACTCTCTTTTTGCGGAAGTTACTTGTTTATGTGGTCGTTCACAAAACAAGGACTTCCATGGTATAAGATAGGCTTTGTGATCGCTGTAAATATCCAAGGAGAGAGCAGGGCGATAGATCCCACGTACACCCCAGCATCCTTTTACATGCATAAAGTAACGTCGATGCCTTCTTCACTCTCTCCTCCACGTTGAGTTTTCACGACAACTTACTGTATGAATGATTCCTACATATTTTGAACAACGTTTCTCCTGCAAGGTCACCCCAGCTAGCTTAGGCCTTGTTAGTAAATTCTACGGGCGGTTTCTTTAAAATAGAATAGAATGTATATAAAATTGTCAGTATTTCTTTTGAGCTGCATTATTTTCTTTTTCCACGCGTCAGCATCCACCTTTCATCCTCGCATTTCTTAACCCATTACTCCCAGCACCACCAAATCACTTAATTCTATCTTAGACGAAGAATCTCCCAACAAATCATGTGCCAATAAAAGTTTGTTTACGTATTCAAAACTAATCAAAATTACTATGTACATATTTCAAAATAAGTATATATATATTTTTGATTACTTATATTTTTTCTGTTTTGTATTTTGTTTAATATTTTCTGCACTTTCTCTTAGGATAAGTTTCAACGTCGTAACACTTTGTCGCTTGTTGATTCGTTCGCTCGCACACACGCTAGTGTAAGAACAAACAGAAAGCCTGTCTTACGAGTTTAACAAATAAAAAAAGGGGATACAATGCAATTTTAAACAAAAATATTTAAAGGCTTTATTAAAAATATAAAAATGCATACAGAGAGTATAAAAATGCCACCGAATGTATAACAAGGATTGGTTGAGAGAGAGAGAGAGAACACGTCTTATTTCGCCGTATTATAAAGGAAATTTATGCAGCTCTGCTCTATTCTCACACGTCTGCTTGCAAACTGCTATTTGGAGTCTAACCGGAGGTTAACTCCTAAAATAAAAGCTGTTATCGATATCGAACTGGTTGATTAACACGAGGGCTCGTGTGCAGTTGGAAAGTATGTGTATTTCAATACAACTACGAAACAACCCATTCACCACTTGTTTATATTGTTTTCTACCACTTAAAATATCTCTTCAATAAAAATAAAGCCCTGTTCATATGCAGAAAATAAACTAGTTCAAACAAACCAAATATTTCCAAATATTTATAAAAACTTTATATACTACTTCCCTTCACCGACCCAGCAGAGTCTCCACAACCCCTATAAAAAGGTGTCCATAATTTAAATAGCAAATTGTTCAGTGCGTCATTAAAACGCATTGCGTTCATAAGTTTTCTCTAAATTTCCCTAATATGCATTCATATATTCAAATGGTCCTATACGTTTTTTTGTATTGTTTAATGTCAGCTACATATACTTTTAGAACCACCCTAATAAAAGAAAAATAACATTTACATATTTAGTAAAAACTTGTCTTTATCACCAAATAAATAATCATAAAATAAATTATTATACAATAAATATTTACCTGCCCGAGCCCTCCCGCGCAATTCTTTCAGAAATAACCACTATTTTTGTTTACTTACTCTAAACCGTTTGTAGCCCCAAAACATCTTCAATATGCCTTTACCGAATCGGAAACAAATATCTTAAACAAAATTCCACAGCTGAAACTTTATCACACACTGTCACAAAGTTACTAAATAGACAATTTCATACCACATACACGTACTGACATTTTTATAATAGCGTCCACGTTTATTGATACAGCGATGTGAGATATCCTTATGCAGCGCACATTTAGTAAAAATAGCTCTCCCCTTTGGCTTAATAATCCCAAAATACATACAATTTTAAGTGCATACATCTCTCTTGCAATGATCTCAGTTTTGTCACTGTCCCATATTATTTCACTTCCAGGTATCCCTACAAACAGCTCCCTTTGATTCAGGGTATGACGCACATGTTGTTTGAAGTCTTACATTTAAATGTTATAACTTGTATCTCAAAATAACCCAATATGTATTTAAAATCCTTCCTTTCTACTTACCATGTGAAGTTAAGATAATAATTAGTTATAAATATTAATACTGGGAAATATTGGTATACAAAACTTAAATTAAATGAGGTAGAGTGGTTTTTTGTGTATAAAAATAAAAATAAAAAATCCCACTGTTTAGAAATTTTATATTGTTGCAGAAAATTGCTCGGAATTGATTTAAAATTCCCATTATTATTTGGCTCACAGTTTAAGCCGACGTATATGTAAAATTATTTAAACAGAAATGTTATATTAGTCAAAATCCCACTCTTTGTGCGCATTCCAAACACTGTACAGCAATAAAGAAAAAAATTCTATTAAAAATCCCATTGTTTTGCTATTTATAAGACAATTAATTCATTAATATTTAACAGTATTTTTTTTACAGTTTTAAAACTTTCCTAACTTGAAAATTTGATATTAGGGCATCGAATCGCTCGATAATATATTAAAATTTCTTCTCATTGTTTTGTAATCACAGTTTCTCATATTTAGGAAAACGAATTGAATTTTTTAAACAAAACTATTAATGGTGAAATATCACCTCTTTTAGTATATGCCAACCATGCAGATGGTAAACAAAATTCCCATTAAAAAATCACTTTGATTTAAAATTTCCTTTAATTCCGTGTTTAGGCGTAAAATTCCCAGGTGTTATATTAATTTTAATTTCCCTGTGTTAAGTATGCAGTTCCCGAATATTTTATTTGAAATGAAAAATTTAACGAATGTTCTGATATGTTTCCTAAATAATATGCCGAACGGATTCTGTACCATTTTCAAAACTTCGAATTTTTGTTTTAAAACTCCCAGTGGAAAAAGATAAATTTGAAATTTATCTCCCAGTATTATCATCTTTTCTTACCATCCCATCCAAACTCTTTCACGTAAATTTCTCTACAAAAAACCTGTATTGACAAAAATCTCACTATTTTCTAACCCTCCTATGTATATATCAATTTTTTAATCATGTAGCAAGTTTCCTCACACAGTACACAAATTTAGTATATGAGCTCCTACTAATAAATTCATGACATATGATTTTCCACTATTTGGATTTTTTTTTAATTTTCTTAGAGTACTTTCAAAAAATTCTTTCATTTTAATATCCCACTTTTAGGAAATTTTACTTCAATCTCTGCATAATACTTCATAGTGTTGCGTACAAATCGCAAGAAGCCTTTCGATTTCTGTTATCAAATAAACATTTTTTCTCGAATTTCCCACGCTTACATTGAATTATCTTTTATTAGTGAAATTTTTCCACTTTTCATGTTTACCACTTTTGTTAATCTAGATTGCATTAAAATTTTTTTTTAATTTCCAAAGTTTAATTGGAAATCATTTTTCCCGCTATTGAGGAAAATTTCCTATATTTGCCAACATTTAAAATAATGATAATGAAATTTGTTCTTGAGTTCCTAATAAATAACAAACTCTTTTACCATATTATATGGCAATATAAATTTCCCATTATTTTATTAGATCCCTGCAAAAATCGTTTGATCATGTGGTCCACTGGAGTACTTACCATTATACTCCACTGTAATGCAGCAATGGACCAACTCATGTTTCTACACGAACATATTGTAAGCCGATCATTGCTCGTTTTTAACGATTGTAATCACTACACGATGTTTATTGGACTGTGGGTACTCCATGGATTACTCTGATGTAATGCGGAGCTGGAGTATATGGTCCATTCCTAGGACATCGCAATGTTAATTGGACCATATTTTTTGTATGAATTGTGGTTAATTTTGGAGTACTCGGTTGGTCCATAGCGAGTACTCCATACATGCATGCATAGAGTACTCGCGATTTTTGTAGGGATAAAAACTGCTTCATCGTTTATTGTCTTATTTCACAAACTAGGCGCTGTAGAAAAAATTATAAAGTTCATACATGCATTCGTCTATTAATAGGCTAAGGTATCATTAAAAAAAATGTAAGGCGCGATAACCTCCGAAGAGATCTAAGGCCGAGCTTCTCTTCCAATTTGCGTCGTGCTCCTCTTGATTTTTCCCTACAAATTGGCCGGACGGGACCTACATGTTTTATGCTGACTCCGAACGGCATCTGCAAGGCAGATGAGTTTTCACTGAGAGCTTTTCATGGCAGAAATACAATCGGAGCGCTTGCCAGACACTGCCGAGGGGCGACCCCGCTTAGAAAAATTTTCTTCTAATTGAAAAATCTTATTTCTAAAATTTTGATGTTGCTTTGCCCGGGAGTTGAACCCAGGGCATACGGTGTGATAGGCGGAGCACGCTACCATCACACCACGGTGGCCGCTAAGGTATCATTACACATCAAAATTCTTGTACCATCCAAAAATAATCCCATTATTTGACAGGACAAAGTCCTTTATTTTATCTCTCAATGGAAAGTCAACTTGATATATCATTAGTGCCTAAAATATATATACACCACACATTCAAAGCTGTTACACATTTAAAAATTGTACTGAAAAAAAATCCCACTATTCCAGTTTTAGTAACTCTACCCCGATCTCTCGACTATATTATACATTAATTTGTTTGCAAACCTGGATAGTTTAGCTCACATTTAATATAAAAAACCACCGGTCATCATCAAGTTCCTCACCAATCCTGATTATCACATTCTAATGGTACTGTGGCGCGTTACTTCCCCGTATTATTGCCTATTAAAGTGAAAAGTGAAAAAAGCTCCTGCACAAATTTCTCCAAACCTTTTTTTGTAGCATATAAAATGTAATTTAAATAATTGTAAGTAATTGCTTGGTGAAAATGTCATCCGTTTATTCCATAACCTCAAACCACCAACTACACGATTTTTTGGGAAATTTGTCTATTCCTTCTGTATTTATTGTTATTTCTATTATAAGTTGTAGCTATTGAACTTTCACGGTTTCTTTTTCGTACAATTTATTTGTGCTAATTATTTTAACAAATTTTTTGTTTTATACATCAATTATTCCCCCTCTACAACTGTCTGCTCCGTCCACCGCTTAGTTAGTTGAAAAATAAAACTATTAAAAAAATTTGTGTATTTCTAATGGCATATACAAAATTTTCCTTTTTTTAATTACAAATCATATTTTCTTTATATTCTTTTCTTATTGCTGTTATTCGTGCTTACAAAAAAATTCAATCGAATATCGTTTAACTCACCAACTACAACATACTGAATTTATTTCTCTACTACTACTACTCGTTTACTACTCACCACCACCAATGCTACCAACTACCAAACAACGCGAAAAACAAAACTCACCACTGCGTTGCTACAACTTTTATCTATGCAAATTCGCAATGAAAATTACACTTATAAAAAATGTTGAATACACTCTACTACAAAAAATCGAAAAAATAGACATGCCCAGTATTTCCACTGGCTTTAGCCACTGGTGGCCTACACGCTGGTCTCTCAGGTTTAACGGATCCTCTATTGAAAGGGGCACATTTGCAAGGAGCGGTGCCGGCAGCACACCATCACCTGCAGCATATACCCGATGTGAGTTGTATTTGTTTTGCCACGCAGCTAAGCTTTGCAAAGAAAATTTTATGGAATGAAGTTGCTGCTAAGCAAAATTATTTAAAAAATTTAAACTTTTATAATGAAACCCCCCTCCGCTATGCAGGTATTTTATGCGCACCCCTTCACATTCCTCTCCCCCTACACCTTTTACATAGTAATAACTTATGTACATATGATTCACACTTTTGCGACTACTGTAAACAACGCGTAGTGTGTTTATGATGAACCCTTCCGTACCTGCCCAGCCCCATTCACCACAGCCCCTACTTCCGTTATGTTGTTTTTTTTTAAGTGCTAGTTACATATTTAGCTCTAAAACTTTTCCGGTTCCAGCAGCAACTATGTTTCCTAAAACTGTACAATTTCTAGTATTGCTTAATGCTTACCCTAGTCATCCCCCCACCCATTTGCTCGGAGACGAAATATTGGTGTTCTCTTTATTGGTTTTGTTGTTTTTTGCCTTAAACCCCTGTTACCCTGAATGGAACCTTGAAGATTGGTCATTAAAATACTTATATAGATTATGGAAATTTATGCGTTGTAAAAATGTATTTGAAATATATTTGCATCTACTGTTAAGAGCATTTTTGGTCGTTCGATTTATTAAAAAACAGTATCCCTGAAGAAGACAATAGAACGTGTTACAAACGCGCCGGAGATAGAAACTAAAAACAGATGTTTATATTTTTTGGTTAATTCGTTAATGATTTTCATTCGATTTTATATCACTTCGTTAATTTTTTCTTTGGCGTATCTATTAAGTCTACAATTCTCAACCAGTTTATTCAAAAGTGTTTGCTTGCAATTCAAATAAAGGCAGTAGTGTTGGCATCATGCAGTTACTATGAGCAAATAAAATGTTTGTCGACGCATAAAGTACCATCTTCTTTTTCTATTAAATATATATTTTTCCAAAGCCCCGTCCCCGCTTGCCTCCATGCACTCTTAGTACCTCATTACATGTAATGGTAATTTTTGTACGAGATATATAATTATAAGTACTTACTACTGCATTTGGTATGTACCTTTCTGGGTTGTTTTTGTAAAATCCTCAATTGTATGCGCCTTTCTTGTTCTTGTTGGTGTACTTGTTGTAAATGCCCGCTGGAATGTGCCCCTACCCCGTTATGTCCCATAATTTACCACTGTATTGTATTTAGACGTTAATTCACCTCTTTAATGTATTGCCCTTCGACCCCTAACATACATACATATTCATTATATGTTCCTATGTTATGTATGAAACGCTCAGTTTCTGCTTAAGATCTTTTTCTATAAGAATTAATGAACTGAGGTTTTTACTTTTGTCTTTATTTTTGTTTACATAACTACACTTGAACTAAATTATTTATATTATTAGTTAAGCTAATTTTTTGTTTATTATTTTGAAAGTAATGGCAAATGGCCTGGAAAAGTAATGTCAAAATTCAAATATTGAATATCAAAAATAGCATATTTTATATTAATTAGCGAATCTCATAGATCATCAAGTATATGATGTTAAACATAGAAAAAATAACTACATAGCTAATAAAAATTGGCCGATGTCAAGTATGAGAGGTCAGTTATTGAATATCAATTATGAAATATTGAACATCAAATATCGAATTCGAACTTAAACTAAAACCAAATTAAAGACTGGTAAATAAAGAAGTTTAGAACTCCCTACAAGTTTTTCAGTAATGACAAAGTACCATTTTGTATAAATTAATTTTGAACTCCTATTTTAAAACATCAAACAAAATGTTTTAGCTACTGACTTCGGCAAGGAGAAATATTAATACTAACGAAGAGCTACGTTAAAAAAAGTGCGTACATTTGGACGAATAATCCGAATATTCATTACAAAAAGTTGGCGAAAGTCACATGATCATCATATGATACTCTCCGAAAAATGGTTTTGCGTTTCAACAAACGTGGCTTAGTGAGGAGAAATCAAGAAGTATTCTATCCCTAATTAGGAAAACCTATCCATATCATGTTGCCAAAATAACCGAAACCACACTCGTACAAGCCACTCCAATCAAGCAGAGCAGAGAAATGGTTTTAAAACGTACAAAAAGAAATAAGTTCCAAAACGAAGTGAAAAACACAGGAAAAAGCATTTCCCTTGCACTAGATAAGACCAAATACATTACACCAAATTGGAAAACCAAAATTTGTTTGTGATTATGGACGATGAAAAGCATTCGAAAATCGATTTAAGCACGTTGCCAGGTACCCAATTCTACTACCCACAGTCTGCAGAGAACATTTCTAATTGGGAAGAAAAACCGTCCAGATAGAAAAGTTTGGAAAAGATTGCGATTGGAAAGCTATTTGGGAAGCCGGTCATGAATACACGCCGTTCTTTACGATGGGAACTATGAACGCAGAAATTAACATGAAAAACGTCTTTCGCCATTCCTACGGCGCCACAATGGTCCAACTATATTTTGGCTGGGCTTGTCTTCATCACATTACGCTCGTATCACCCGAAAGTGGTTCGAAGATGATAATGTACATTATGTTAGGAAAAACTTCAATCCATCCAATGTGCCTGAGTTGAGGCCAATTGGGCTCTGATGAACGCAAAACTTTTGAAAATAGGGGAAAACCAATAAAAACCGCTACAGAAGTAAAAAAAAATGCGGGGAACAGTGTCGCTAAAACTTGATGTCGGGTCTCACAGGGAAAAATTATTTACTGTCATTTATATAAATATCTATTTCCAAGAAAAACAAAAGTACAATAGTATCAGTCCTTAATTGACTAATGGTTAACGATTAACGACTAAACACTAAGCATTCATATTTTTAGATTAAATATAAGTGTTTAAAAACTAATCAATAATATCGATATTTAAGATTGACGACTCGCTCATTTAGAAATTAAATTATTTATTATATTAAATACAAGAAATTGAAAAAGGATTAGGGCAAAGTGATTAACACTGAATTTTAAGACTAAATACTACAGATTGAAAATTGGAGAAGGTGAAATATTAGCGATTTAAGACTAAGTATAATATTTACCTATAAGAGAGTGTAAACTAAGAAATGTAGTTTGAAGATTAATGACTCGCTCTTTTAGAAATTACATTATTTAGACTAAAGATGGCAGCTAGCGCACAATATTTACATATATATTCGAGAATAGTTATAAGTAACAAATTGATTGAAGAAATTCAAATAGTTAAATAAAAAAACTAATATTACATATTGAGGATTAGATTACAGTGCTTTAAACTAAATATTACAGACTGTCAATTAGAGATTACTGATTAGGGATCGAATATTTAATGTATATGACAAGAACATATAGGTTAAAGACTAGCATGAAAAGAGGATAGAAGGTGCTATTCGTTCAGATTTTTTTTTATTAAGAATAAACTAAAACAGAACAAATTAAATAAAATAAATACAAAAATAAATCGGAAATTTTTTACAAGTTTTTTGGACGAATAAAGAAACCCTAAAGCTTCGAATGACAATGATGATTAAGTTATGTCTCATGGGAGTTACAGTGTTAACTTAATACAATTTTTCAAGCTTAATTTAACAAAATTTTACTCAACTTAGGTTGTTTACAACAGTTGGTAAAGTTTGTATATTTTTTTTATTTTTTATTTCTTTTTTATTTTTGTTTTTTATTTTTATTTTTTTGTTTTTTGTTAGCTTAAACTTTGGGAAGACAACATACATACCCACCTAATGCTTAATCACATTCTTACATCCTTACTAATCATATTATGCTACTAAAGACCTTATTTGGCAATTTCTGCAAATAGTGTTTTTTTCTTTTTATTTAAAAACTTGAAACTTGCAATGCATTTTGACACTGTCCACTTGTTTCAAACTAAATTGTTGGTAAAGCTCTGTTGTGTTTGTTTGCGCTTTTGTAAATATTTTTTATGTACATATTTGTAGTGTTAATTTAAATTTTAATTTACTATGGCAAAACAATTTGTTTCGTATGAAAAAAAAACGGTTTTTTAGCTTATTATTTAAAAAATATATGTAAGCAACTTCAAGGATAACATAAATATACAATTTTTACTTTCCTTTTTCTCTTTCCACCTCCCACTTGCCTCCTACAACAACCAATTTATAACACATAGGTGGCTAAGAATCCATTGGCTAGCTTGGCAGCGTTGGGTTTAGCTGGCTTAACACCAGCCGGCACAGCTGGAATCAATCCAACAGGTATGTGGATAATGCATTTAAATTATAAAAGTTAATTATTAATTTCTCTCGCTTCTCTTCTCGCTCTCACATTTCTTTGCTTACTTACTATAGCTGCTTTAGCTGCACTCGCAGGCTCTCAATTACGTACAGCAGCAATTGCGCAACAAAGTCGCACCCAACAACAGCAGCAACAACATGAAATGACTGTGTCCAATGATTTGATTGGTTGCATTATTGGCAAGGGTGGCACAAAAATTGCCGAAATTCGTCAAATTTCTGGTGCAATGATACGCATTTCGAATTGCGAAGAACGTGAGGGTGGCAACACTGATCGTACAATCACTATTAGCGGCAATCCGGATTCGGTGGCATTGGCTCAATACTTAATTAATATGAGGTGAGTACAGAGAAACGTTAGTTAGTTAGAGACACGTTAGCATTTGATAAAGAAAAAATATAAATTGAGAAAAAATTCATAAAATAATTCTAAACAAATTCGTAAATTTATTATAAAAAAAGTTAGATATATAATTTTTTTCAAGCCAATTATATGTATGTATTTTGTCGATTGAATTGCAAATCAATTAAACAATTATTAAAAATTTTAATTACAAAACGAGACACATATTATGCTGTATTATTGCAATAATTTATTCACACAAAAACACTCGTGCACTACTTATTCGTACAATTAATCGAACAAGCAAAAACGAATCAAATCAAATTAAATCAAGTGTGCATTTTATTTCGTTACTTGAAATATATGCTAAGTGTTCGCTGAAACTCAAAAATGACTATGCGGTATAAGGAGGTTCTTTGATGATGATCACAAACTGAAAACTGAAATACTAATAACAATTTTTAGAAAAAAGAATGCGTTCAAAAATGTCACAATTTACATTACAAGTCTAGCAAGTTGCTCTCAAGGAATGTACGCGGCTTTAAGATGTCTACGATGTTTTTTTTTGTTTCTTAACGTATACGGTTTGATAGCTAGCGATCTCCATCCTTTTTTGTTTAGTCTGAGAATAGCAGCTTTTCATTATTTATGCCTCTTATAGTCTTGAGATTTTTTTATTGGCTACGGGGACGATGGACCTGCATTCCCAATCAGACTCGACGTTTGTAAGGCTACCCACTAAACCTAACCACCCTGCCTGATTTTCTGCAGCTGTGTTTAATATTACTTCAGTTTCGTACCTACGCGCTACGGCAGCTGTTTTTGTACTCTCCTGCGCGATTGGGCTAGACATCGTTTTTCCATTTTGCGAGGAAAATTTATGCTTCTGACTGCATTCCATCTCTAATTTACTCAGGAAGTGGTATGAATAACCCCGCCCACCGAGAAATTGGACTGGGATAAAGTCAAGCTCTTCATACTGCATCTCTAACCATGGCTACAATTCGTGGATTGAGGCTGGGTGCGAGTTCGCCTAATTTTAGGTACCTAAACTAATATTCCACTGGAACTTTCCAGCACTGCAATAATTTAGGAAAAAGCTGTCAAAACTCTGCGAGTTGATTTTAAAATCTAAATTGTTTATTTCTGCTAAGAAAATAAAAACAATAAGGGAAATTTGGTATTTTTGATGCTTTTCACGCTTAAAAAGAACAGAGGTCAATTGGGGTCCGCGGTAAGTACCTATCCCAAGATAGCAGTTCAAGAAATGTAGTGGTTCCGTTTTATAAGACTTTTTTTCGGACATAGTGGAGCACGTGCACAATGACCTTTTTCACAATCTCGAATTCAATACTGTGATGTTGGTACGCCTCCAATAACTTCTTTAGGTCAATTAGTGTACTTGGCTGTCAAATACATATGAAGGATCCAATTATTGTGTCGCCAACATCAGCTTGAACAAAATTGAGCTCTATGATCTATGATTTACTTAAATTGAATGGAAAAGAGCCATATATCTGCATATACAATATTGAAAAATCAATATTTTTGTTTTGAAATTTGACATTTGAATATAGGTTGAAAAGTATGCTCATAAAAATTCAAAATTTTTATTTTGCACTGCCTTACCGACAGTTCCCATTGATTTAGGTTTTTTCTCTATTTAAGTAGAAATTTAGGTCAACTCGCACACAGCCTAAGTCTCTAGCCCACTTCCTGCACGAATTTCAGCTCCATGACAGAAATATCATTGCAGAGATGGTAACTTTCTTTCCTTTTCGCAGCGACAGTGTATCGGTACAGACTTTGCAAACGACTGGAACGGTTCTGTGAAGAATTTCGTACCTCCAATCTGCGTTAGACTCTAAAAATGGCCGCTCATTACCTTCAGAATTTCATTGCTTACGCCAAAATTTCTATAGAATACAAGAATATGAAAATTCTGTGCCGGATACGAATCCAATTGTGGCGATAACGGGTTTTTAACCTATTCAACCTACGGCCTGTTACTTTTATTCGGCTCGTAAGACAGGCATGAGCTACCACGCGTTCTAATCCCCTTTTGCCCGCTCGAGCTGATATAGTGGTGCTTAGAGATGGAGTGAAAGTAAACACAATAAAATGGTTGCACTTTGATACTATTGGTCACTAGAACTTGCTTATATCTTCCGAAATCAATTTCGTAAGGTAAAATTTTAACAAATAGTTTGCATGGAAATTTGAACATAGTATACACATTTTTTACTGTCCTTATTCAACAGAAATTTTTGCTACCGTATGTATGATACATCAAAATTTATGATAGAGATCTCTAACTTGAGAACTTGAGAGCTGCATGCTAGACCTATCCCTGGTACTTCTAACTCTAAACAAAAAAAAACTTGTATAACGCCTGTACGTTACCACTAACTTTTTAACTTAAAATAATGACAGCAGTACAGTCTTTAGGTATTTTATAGTTCATAAACCTGTTCTGAAGCGTCAAGAGCGCAGTTTTTCAAGAAAAGTTGTAGGTTACCCATTAAATATCTAATAACAAATATGAACTTGAAAATTACTGAAATTGTAGTGTAAAGCTCTACAAAAAAGTTAACTATATTTTTACTCAAATTATTTAGTAAATAACTAGGAACAAAAAACAATATAATTAGCTATTAACCAGTATTTCCGCTAAGAGAAATGTTACAAAATAATTACAATTTTATATATATTATATAAATTTCTAACCAGCCATTTTTTCCCTGCACCCATTATTCCAACTGAATCCACATAAAAAAGTGAGAGTGAAAGATATCCCATTTTTTACTTTAGTTGATTTCTTTCCACGATTAAGTTTTTTAAGCACCCAATTAATATTCACTAATTTCTGTGTAATATTTTCGAGAAAAAATAAATAAATTAATAATAAATTGTCACGTTTTATTAGCACCTATTCCGTATATTTTACAATTAAAAAAATTATTAAAAGCTCACGTAATTTTTTTTTACTCATTCAAGCATTTTGCAAACAAAACTCCCAATAATTGTAACACAGCCCAAAAGAAATAAAAGTTAAACTAAAATCAATAACCAACTCATTTAGCACAGCAGAACTTAAATCCAGCGTCAAACTCAAAAAAACGATCTTACCGTCAATATCAGCAGTCCATCAAATACTACAAACACTCTAACCCTACTAAAATTCCACGCTCATACTCCAATAAACGTCCATTTTACATATCCTACTACCTATTAAAAAATTTCAAAATATTAGTAAATTTTTAATGCATATTAAAAAATAGAAATGTTCACTCCAACTCTCGACACTAATCAAATATTCAATGCCCAAACTCCACTTCATTCTCACCCAGTTAACCTCTTTTTCTAAGCAAAAAGTTGTATGCAATATTACTTAGTAATAAATTTCATGTCAAAAAAAATACTTTAGATAGAAAAATATGCTTATATAGACATATATATGCAAGTAACATACATACCTGTCATTTACCATAATTGTGTATAGTACATATGTGTAATGTTAGTTTGTAGCTAGTATTATTAAAAATTGTAACTATCATCCATCATCGTACCGTGGCCCACAATTTCATTGTAGTAGCAGCTGCGACATTCGTAAATGACAAAAGAAATCAATCGATTCATGTTCTCTTCAATATGCGCAGTACATTGGCGTGCCATGGAGTTAGCAAAATTATCAAACACTCCAAAAATAAACACGCCAATATCATTCAATCCATGCTCCCTTAATGCCAGTGGCTTCAATTCCCTATGCGACCGTACCTAATCCATCAACCAACCTCCACCCACCAAATGTTTAAGAAAATAATAGCATCCATCGTAATTTAAAATTCCTATTGCAAGCTTGTTCGAATGCAAATGAAGGTGTGAATATTCTGTTTTTTTGTATGTAATTAAAAAAGTCTTTTGATTATTGCTTTTTAAAACAAAACTTTCATACCAGCAAAAATTCCGTATTTGCTTTTAAAGTAATTGCATTACCAATGATATTAACTAATGAGTTTTATAACAAATTTGCTACGGCTATACCAGCGCCTATATGAGCATGAGCGCTTGATTCTATACTATATAAATTTAACGTTCTCTTAGAATCTTTCTTGAGATATATTCATTCCAGAGTCATATATCGAACCGGGTTTTCGATAAAACATGCATCTTTTATTTTCCTTTTTGGAAGAAATATCTATACATATAGATATGTTTTCAGTTTGCGTAAAATCGGATTATAAAAATATATTTTAAATATATATATATATATTTAAACAGCGACATCTATCGTGTAAATTTGTAAGAGCAAACATTTTGTGGCAAAAAGTTTCCGTATTTTAACCAAATATGATTTTTCCTTCTCTGGATATGAGTGCGGTACTCTCTTATACAAGCACGTTCTGATATCAACAAAACTGCCAGTAGACCGATTTATTTGATTCCTAGAACGTTCGAATCAGCTCAGCTTGCTTATCGTTTCTCCAAAAGATTAATAGCTGAGTATACAGATCAATTGGTATTGAATTGGGGAAGCCGGTAGTAGGCATAATAGAGCATACAATTTCTTCTCGAACACAAGCAAGAATTTTGTGACTCAAGATATCTGGAACTCGGCATCGCGCTAGATTCTCGAACTCCGAAATACTCGTAAAGCTCGCTATCTTCGCGACATTAAATTTAATCGCTGCATTGGCTTACGATTTCTTCTCGAACACAAGTGAGAATTTTCGAGATTCAAGATTCAATCAAAAAATATCATTCCAGAATAGTTTGGTTTCAAAACCTTTCCAAAAATGTACCTTCGACACATTGAGCGGAAGAAAAAAATCGGAAGTTGTATTAAAATTTTTTGAGATTTAGGGTAATGCCAGTTACTATTTGAGACAGCTATTGTTTCATACTTTAAAATTTTCAACTTGATGTACAGCAGCGAACAGAAAAATAGCTACGGCAATTTGTTTAAAATTTTGACACTAAAATTTGTCTTTTTTTATTTTCAATATTTTAAGGAAAAAACTTCTATTTTGTAAATGGAATTATGCAAACCAATGTCAAAAACGTTTTCGAAAAACTTCGAAAATTCGATGACGTCAAAATTCGGTAGTTGACCGAATTTTCTCTGTTTATTTTTGGCAACCTTTAACTGCTTTCTAACCTGCTTCCAACTCATTCAGATCCAGTCAAATAAACGAAAACCGACCAGCATCAAACACACTTGTACCATTTTGAACGCCAAACCGCAAAAAAAATTAATTAAATAAAAAATAAAAAGAATCCTCCTTACAATAAATCCAGCAAATTCCCTCCTTAACCCCAATCGCAAAAGCTCATCAATTTCCAAATTTTTTAAAAATTAAAAAAAAATTTAATAAACCAACTCAATTCCACAAAATCACCATAAAAAAATAGTACAGTCATCACCAAAAACAACAACCTTATCTCATCACCACATACAAACAATATCCTATTTTCCTTTTTTCTCTTTCTCTCTCTCTTTATCCCTTTTCCAGCGTTGAACTGCAGAAGAATGTACAGGAAAATGAGAATGGTGATGGCGCAAATGGTGGCTCCAATGGCGGCGGCATGAATCAAAATAACAGCAATCATAGCAGCAACAATAGTTTAAACAATTTAAACTTAAATTCGAACAATAGCAACAACAATTCATCATCCAACAATCCATTTTCCAATCCTTTTTCCAATTCCACAGCCGTTAGCTCGTTAGCCTCAGCTATGCCGTTAGTACAATTATTAACAAAAGCGGGCGGTTTAAACGCACTTACCAGCTTATCAGCACTTGGCGGTCTAACCGATCTATTGGGTGGCTTAGCTACGCTCAATGCTGTACCATTACAGAGCATTGGTGTACATCGTTCCAAAAGCTTTGGCTCGAATCGTGCACGTAATCAAAACGATGGCAATACCGATAGCGACAAACCACGTAATAAGTTTAATCCCTATTAAAGGGAGTAAGTGGGAGAGGAGGAGCCTAAAAGCAATGCAGTGAGATTGTAAACGTTGTTTCGTTTGGTTTTTTTTCGGTTTTTTTTTATAAGAGAGAAAAAAGCGGTTGAAATTTGAAAAGAGTGAAAGCTTTTGGAAGGTTGTAGCTGAAGATTTTTTTATATGTAAGTGTAAAGTTTTCGAGAGTATACGTTTTTAAAAATATTAAGCAAAATTAATTTGAAGAAGAGTAATGAAAGCGCTTAATAGTGCAGTTTGTAAGCTTTTATAAAAGCAGAAAATATGAACATCTTTGATAAAGAATAATGAAAGCGTTTGATAATTAATAGTGGAAGATTTTTGAAAATATCAAAAAAGCACTGAAAGCTCTGGAAAGTAAAAAGTTTTTATACTGGAAAGATAGAGAATTATTGAATAAAAGAGATGAAAGCTTATGCAAACGTAATGTTTAAGATTTTCAGTAATGGTACATATATGAATAAAACGTTCGTATTTGTAAAAGGGAATAATTCGAGCGGAAGGGTTATAGGGCGCTAGAAAATTTAATGGCACTTATTTGACATTATAAAGTAGTATTAGTAGGTTTATAAAAATATGCGAAATTTTTTTTTCTTCGAATATTTTGAAACAGTTTGCAAATTTTAGTACACGTACTACTCACGGCAAGTATTTTGATTGATGGAAATTATAGACGTTAGAATTATGAAAAAAAAATGCTAGAAAATAAAAATCAATTTAGAAATAGTTTGCAACGGTAGCATTGCAGTAAACATTTTATTTAAATAACAATTTGTAACACTTTTTACTGTCAATTCATTTTTATTGTTTAGCTTTTAATTATCTTTTAATCGCTTTCATAGAAAACGTTAAGCTTTTATAAAAAGGAAGTGGCTAAAAAAAAATTGTTTGGTGCAGAATGAAGTGAACGAAGAAAACCTGCAAAAAAAAAGATAAGAAATTTTGCAGACCAATAGCGACAGCCTGATATAAAATGCATTCAAATGTTTACTTTACAGTAACAAGAACAGACACGCCACATATTGCCATCAAATTCATTATAAGAGTTTCAATTTTGGTTAACTGTGTACAAAATAAAATAAGAAATAGTACTAACATGCCTCATATTTTTTCGGTTCCGCTAGTTTGTGAATTATGCAGCTTATAAAAGGTAAAAAGTTCAAAGAAAAAGAACGAAATTTCAAAATTATGAAAGCTTTGGTGAAAGTTGTAAGTGAGAGCTATTTGAAACTTTGGGACGTGAAGCTCCTGAATGTGGGAGATGCAACTTTTTATAAAAAAGAAACAATTTTAATTGAGTTTACATGAGAGGTAGAGGCAGCAATGATAATCAAAAATAAAAATTTTAGCTTTTAGAATACTAATGATTTGACCTTCACCTTGTGTACTTTTTTCTAAAAAAAACTATTTTTTATTAAATATGTTATTCTTAACTGAAAATAAATAAATTTGGAGGAGAGACTTTTTGCTATCTTTCGATTTTTTTCTATACGAATTTTAATATTTAGCTTTGTTTAACCTAGGCGAATAATTATAGTGTAAAATGAAGAAAAATATATACAAGGCGCGATAAACTTCGAAGAGATTTAAGGCCGCGCTTCTGTTTCAATTTGCATCGTGGGGGTTCGAACTCTGGATTTTCGGTGTGGTAAGCGAAGCACGCTACCACCACACAACTGCGGCCGTCATAGGTTCCATATTAAAAACGAACAAGGTTTGCCCAAAAGAAGTCATCGAGTAAAATAATTCCAAGCGAAGAGAAAAACGGGTTGACCGATTTTGATGTTTTGTTTGTCTCGTTCGTTATGCTTCAAGAATTGTTTAAAAAAAAATTGGTAAAGTTGGCGGTACCACGCCCCCTTTTAGGAAAAATTGGAAGGTATGAAAAATGTATTATCGAGATTTCATATATGAGTGGGAGTGAGAGTTAGAGTGGGAACCGTAGTGAGAGTGGGAGCGAAAGTTGGAGTAGGAGTGCGAGAAGAAGAAAAATTTAGTGATATTCCTTTCCTAAATTGTCTAAGAAAAGAACAAGTAAAATCTAAGCTAAAAATGTGTCCGGAGGACAGGAACAATGAATTCTCAAATCAGTAGCGTCAAATATTTCGGGCGAAAAAATTAAAAAGTTATTTTTGGGATTTTCATATTATACACTTCATCGCATTAAGTTTTTATAAGCTGTAAACTGTAAACTAGTTAAACATTTTATTTTGTTAAAAAAGCTACAACCTAGTCTATCTGTGGGTCGTTCCATGTCAAATCATCGTACCGCTGGTTTTTGCATTGCCAATTGCATTGCAATTTTTGCATAATTTTGAACCCTTCGGAGAAGGGTTCGACGATCTTATTTGACTTAGATCTTTTTCAAAGTTCGTATTTGTTGATGAGCTTTTCAAAAATTCATTTAAAAAATTATTGATTGTAAAATTTGTTTCGTATTTTAAAGTTGAAAAGGCTTGACGGTGGATTTGAAAATTTTTATATTTTTCAATAATTTTATAAAAGTTGCCACTTGTTTTCGACATTTTTAAATATTTTGTAGAATATTTTATTTGTGTCGAAATTAAATCTACATAAATAAACTGCATTATAAAACAAAGCCCAGGTTTTTCAAATATTTTCAGATCTGTTCCGATTCTCACGAAAAATTTCGAATCAATTTTGGTTACACAACGTTCGATTTGCCTAGAATTGAAATCATTTATTTCATTAAATTTATCTGTGGCAGGCTGCTGCTATTTCGACTGCTGAGTTGATAATAACCTTAAGTATATCGGCTGCAAGTTCGAAAACGCTCTATTTGAGATTATTTTTTCAAATACTCCCTATTTAAGAATATGTTTTAAAAACGCCTTATCTCAGAAATTTTACCTTAAACGCATCAGCTTATGTCTAAATGTATTGAGTTCAAGTCCAGATAGGGCGTGTTTGAAACAAAATTTGAGATAGCGCGTTCCTCAACCGAATTCTGAGACAACAAGTGCGTTTTTAAAGTAAATTCGGTAATAGGACGTTATTAAAACCGCAGCCGATATAGGGCGATATGAGAAAATCAGAGCAGTTTTTCAAATTGAGTTCGATAAATTTTTCATTGAAATCGGTGATGCAAAATTATTCGGTAGCATCAGCTAGCATGGAACGTTCCATACGCATTAAGGTGTTCCAAATTTAAAAAAGGTTTTAACGAATTTTTATCAATCCGATCATTTCCTACAATACTAATGCACTTACCCGCACATGAACTAATTCATATTTTCTTAACTGTTCAACATAAACTTTAGTTATTAGCGCAAAAATGTTATCAATTTATATTCTTATATCAAAAAAAATATATACATATATACAATTTAATTAATTATCATCCAGTTTGCTACCGTTAGCTGTAAGTTATATGTGTTAAACAAATATTATTGTAATGAAAAATGTTTTATTCTTTCTTTTTTAAATTTATGGAAAGCTGAAGTAAAGATTTTCATCCATGTTATCAAAAAAAAAGAGCAAACTACACCTTTTTTAGGTTTAGTTCAGAAAGTTGCAATTGAAGTGCAAAGTTTTCAATTGAAGTTCAGAAAACTACAATTGAAGTTCGCAATATTTAATTGAACTTCAATTATAATTTTCTGAACTTCAATTGTAATTTTCTGAACTTAAATTGGAAATTCTGAAGTTCAATTCAAAATTCTGAAATTCAATTATTATTTTCTGAACTTAAATTGCAATTTTCTGAATTTCAATTGTAAATTTCTTAACTTCATTTAAAATTTCTGAACTTCAATTGTAATTTCCTGAACTGAAATGGAAGATTCTGAATTTCCAATGTAACTTGCTGGACTTCAATTACAACTTTCTGAACTAAAACTAAAAAAGGTGTAAACAATTGTGTTGCTTTTTTTTTAATTTTTATGCAGTTATTTTTAAAGTAGCTACATAATTTATACTTCTAAAAATAACGTGGTAAACAACTTCAAAGTTTATTTACATTTTGACCCTTTCGATTTTTCAAATAATTTTTCTATGCAATTTTTAAATCACTGTTGTGTTTCAAAGGGTTGTACGTAAAATTTTTTCCATAATAAAAAGTATTTTCAGTGGCAAATTACGGATTCAATTATAAAGGTGGGTATTACGTGGTATTACGACCCAAGATCTATAACGGTCAGTCCATTTTGAGTTGCCAAACACATAAGATACTGTGTAAATATCCAACAGAAATGTTAACTCGTAACTGGTCTCCACTAAATTTAAATTGAATAACAATTTTGTTGGAGTTTTTTTTGCGCCAAGATCAAGTCAAGTATGCCTTGCGTATTCTTAAGGAGCTTTACGATCGGTTAATTAGTAGCGATAACAAAAGTTTCCTTTTTCTGCCACGCGTTTCGGTACTATTACTACCATCTTCAGGGATACTGCCTGTTTCTAAGAAAGCTTCATTTTGATTGCGCTGAAATGCATACAGATACCACTTCTAACTTCAAAATATACTTATTTTCATTTACTTATCAAAAAAGAACAGAAATTTAAATAATATGCGCTAGATCAATAAAGAAACTACAAGTATCTTTAAATAAATATACAAGTAATATTAAAAAAAATAGCAAAAATAAATCCATATTATACTACATATTCCCATTTCCTCTCCCTACTATACCTAATATGTATTTGAAGACATACAAATTTAAGCAAATAACAGAATTTGATAAAATTTTAAAAATATTATTGAGGTAGCATAAGTAAACAAATTGCGAAAAATCGGTAAGATTGCAATCAATAGTAATGTTTCAAAAAAATTGCGAGTAAAATTTTTTTTTAAGAAATAGATCAGTAAAAAAGTTTAAAACTCGTAGTTTGAAACAAAATATTGCATTAGTTGCAACAAAAAACAAAAATTTACAATAAAAATTTGTTTAAAAAAAAGAAATTTAATTAATGATTCATATTTAAGATAAGTAAGTTAACCCTCTATAATTGAATATTTTTTGCAAGATCCCTTTTTCCCCATATTATTATTGTAAGCATAAATCGTAGAAAAATAAAATTCCAAATTATAAAAAAAAATAATAATATATGTATATCTTGTGTAATTAATTGGCAAAGGGGCTTTAATTGGAAATTTTGAAAATTAATTTCAAATGTAGTCAAAAACTTAGAATTAGGTTTAAACATAAAATATGATGAAACAAGCTAGCGTAAGAGGCATTAACCAATCAGCGCTATAATGGTGGTTAGTATCGCCAAAAACTACTGAAAGTCATTGTTTGCATTACCAATACATTACGACAAATATTGCTTTTGTTAGTATTGACAATCACCTAATCGGCGTGAAATTTGGCGCAATTTCAAAAATCGATTTTTGAAAACAGTGAAGCCTTTATGAATTGGCTGAGTAAAGATTTTAGGAATGTTTATTTGGCTTCGATTTCATTTAACAATTAGCAGCGCTCGCTCGTAATGTTTACTTAAGGAATTCAATTAAAAGTAATTAACTAGTAATTTAAAAGTGTTAGAGCCTTGAATCAAATTGTGGACCAATCTACATTAGGTAGCCGTATGATGAAGAACAAAAATACGTTTAAATTTAGCTTTGTTTGAGAGTTATACACAAAAATCAGTAGGGAGCACTGATTGATCAACCAATAAATCGCACGTATAAATTGAACCGCAGGACAGGAATTTCGAAAATCTTGCCTGGTTCGAGAGATATAGAGCAATTTAGGTGCTGGATCATTTGCGTGCCGATAAATTAAAATGTTTGCCTTGAAGAGTTAATGATGGAACTTTATACATAAATGTGTTTAATCTACAGGTGACACCTACATGCAGAAGAAACACTTGCCATTTGCTTTGGTTCAAGAGATATACACAGTAATCGGTTTGTTGACAACTACTGCCGACTAAACCGATTATTGTGTATATCTCTGGAACCAAGCACAATATCAACATTTTTTTGTTGCAGCATTCAGCTGCTGACTTGTAGATTAAGCCACCGTTTGATTCAAGGTTCTATCAATAACGGTTTAGACGCTGAGTGCATTAATCGATTTTTCGATTAATACTGTCCATCTCTTGAACCCTTTACGATAGAACCTTGAATCGAATTGATTTTTAATTTAAAAGAGGGGAGATATATAAAACAAAGAGAAAGTTTAGAAAATCTTGCTTGGTTCAAGAGATATACAGCAATTTAGACGCTGGGTCATTAGCGTACCGATAAATTCTCATTTTTCGCCTTGAAGGGTTAATGACGGAACTGTCTATCTAATTGTGATTAATCTACAAGTATTACCTATATATTGCAAAAAATAAAAACTGTGTCATTTGGCTTGGTTCAAGAGTTATACACGAAATGCACAGAAATAATCGAAAATCCCGATTAATGCACTTAGCGCCTAAACCGTTAGTGATAGAACCTTGAATCAAAATTGTGGACCAATCTACATTAGGTAGCTATATGAATGTAGAAAACAAACTTTTGAGTTTAGCTTTGTTCGAGAGTTATACGCAAAAAGCAGTCAGTAGTCAGCAGTGATGAATCAACCATAAATCGCACGTGGAAATTGAACCGTTAACGAGAAAACAATGAGTCAAATTGTGGAATGATGGAACTTTATACCTAAATGTGGTTTGATCTACAGGTGACCACCTATATATTGCAGAAAGAAACACTTTGACATTTCCTTTGGTTTCAAGAGATATACACAGTAATCGGTTTGTTGACAACTACTGCCGACTAAACCGATTATTGTGTATATCTCTTGAACCAAGCACAATATCAACATTTTTTTTTGTTGCAGCATTCAGCTGCTGACTTGTAGATTAAGCCACCATTTGATTCAAGGTTCTATCACTAACGTTTAGGCGCTAAATGCATTAATCGATTTTTCGATTAATACTGTCCATCTCTTCAACCCTTTATGATAGAACCTTGAATCGAATTGATTTTTAATTTAAGAATGGGGAGATATATAACACAAAAAGAAAGTTTAGAAAATCTTGTTTGGTTCAAGAGATATACAGCAATTTAGACGATGGGTCATTAGCGTACCGATAAATTCTCATTTTCGCATTGAAGGGTTAATGACGGAACTTTATACATAATTGTGGATTAATCTACAAATATTACCTATATATTGCAAAAAATAAAAACTGTGTCATTTGGCTTGGTTCAAGAGATATACACGAAAGGCACAGAAATAATCGAAAAACCGATTAATGCACTTAGCGCGTAAACCGTTAGTTATAGAACCTTGAATCAAATTGTGGACCAATCTACATCAGGTAGCTATATGAATGTAGAAAAAAAACTTTTGAATTTAGCTTTGTTCGAGAGTTATACACAAAAAGCAGTTAGTAGTCAGCACTGATCAAGCAACCGATAAATCGCACGTAGAAATTCAACCGTTATCGATAAAACAATGAGTCAAATTGTGGATTGATCTACAAATTCCAAAATCTTGCTTGGTTCAAGAGATATAGAGCAATTTAAGTGCTGGGTCATTTGTGTACCCATAAATTCAAATTATTGCCTCGAAGGGTTAATGATGGAACTTTATATCTAATTGTGGATTAATCTACAAGTAGCCAGCAATATACTACAAAACAAAAGTTTAAAAAATCGTAGTTGATTCAAGACATATAAAACAAACAAATATTTGGTATGTAATTGAATTCCCAAAGTAATCATTACATTGCAAAACTTTAAATAAGAGACAAAAATTTGCGTACTTTATAAACTCTAGTTTGCATAGAAAAATGAGATTTTAAAATTCATTTAAAATTCGTTAAACGTTTTTCTAAATAGTATTTTGTTTTTATTATTTTACGAAGCGTTGCGAGCTTATTTTAACTCATTTATTTAAGCGGCAAGTCGCAACAAAAATTATTATTTTATTTTTATTTTTTTCTATCTTTGAAATATGTTAAAAATAGTTTATATATTTCTTAAAAATAAGTAAAAACAATATTTAGCGTGACACACAAGCGCAAAGTATTTGGTGGAGTTTAGCACACAAAAATGGTTAAAACGTCGCAGATTTTCTAAAATGAAAAAGAAAAAATACATTAAATGTAATAAAATATTTAATAAAGTTAAAAATTTTGTAATTCATACGTTCAACTAGAAAATTAAAGAAAAAAACTACAAACTACCAGCAGCGGCTAATATTTACAGAATTTACTTAGTACATATTACTCAACTTGTAATTTTGTAGTACATACAAATTTAAACATAATATACATATACATATTTACTACTACGAATTTGTAATCGAAAAGAAAACATAATTACACGTATACATACATATTTATACCCAAATTCTTAAAAATAAAATAAAATTTATTTATAAAGCACTTTGTTTTGAAAATTTCTATAGAAATTGAATTTCACAAAACTTTATAAAACTTTTTATTAAATTTTTGGGAATGTAGGGTTAAATATATATATCTACACTTTATTACATGCAAATTACTTTAACGTATCAATAAAAAATGCAAAATGCATTATTACATACTACATACATACTATACATGGCAAAAATACAAATAAAAACTAAAAAAAAACTAAAATTCTTAAGACTTTTATTTTTTTAGTATTATATTATAGTAAATCATTAGCTATTTGTATATAACAACTTTTTGCTTTACCAAAGATTCCTTTTTCACCAATAGTTACTTATCCGACCATGAAATTCCTCTAATCCTTTAGTTAAATTTCTGCATAGTACTATTTATGTATTTTAGCGCAGAATCAGCTTTTTTGCCATAATTCACGAGTAATTTTCAATATTCGCATAAATAAAATGATTCACACAGAGCGCTAATGAAATGATTAGTAAAGTTTTTCTATATTAAAGCGCTAATTGAATTTAAACTTCCAGCCAAAACACATTTATATATTACATTCTTGCTTTAAATGAATGCTTAATGGAGTCAAAAATCAAGTCAGTTGCGCTTAGTGTTTCGGATTTTAATGTGTGCACTTGTAATTCTCAACTGGTTAGTGAAATATTTTAAAGATATGGTTTAATTATTATCATAAATCGCAGTTACAGCAAAATGAGGAAGCTACTTATTCGCAAGACCGTATCAGATCTTGAGAACTTGGTGCGTGAAAATATCAACAGTCTGTACTTTACGATAAGACTGGTTAACATATTCTCACATAAGCATAAGTACAGCTTATCTCCTATTACCATCAGCGCCACAGAAGTTAGAGTAGCCATTGAAACTGCTTAACCATCTAAAGCAGTAGGCCCGGACGTGGTATTGCCATACCGATGCTTAAAAATCTTGGTTATGAGGAATTGTAATACCTGCCGCTCCTGTTCAAAATCTGACTAAATTCGTTATCCGAAAAATTCAAACCATTAAACGTAGGAGTCTCACATCGTCCGATATCTCTCCCATCGCCAGTAGCCAAGGTATTTAAAGGCGTCTTGCTCCCTTATTTCACCGCAAACGAGAACCCCACCATAGAACACTCGCGCTCGTAACACTAGACTTATCAAAATCCTCTGACACATTGAAACACAGTGTACGTTACTGCAAGATTTGGTAGGGGTCTACCCTTCGTCCTAGTCTAAAAAGGTGGACTGCAAATTATCAGTGTGGTCGGCAAGCATCGGTGCAGTTTAGAAACATCGAAGCCCAGAGAATTAAACAAACGCTTGTACACGTCGTTGGCATTACGCTACCGACTGTCCTACAACGAAAACTACTCAGTGTAACCTTCGATGAGGACTTGCATTTTAGCGAGCTTGCAACCGAAATTGTACCTAAAGCCATCCCAGCATACGTATGAATAAAAAGGCCCTGCCTATCAGGAACTTAAGGAGCTATCTCTGTAAAATATGATGAAATTCGGCACTCAAGAAGACGGTCGTTTGAACAAAAAAAAGCATGCAAAGACCGTCGGAATCACGCATAAAAGTCGTCAAATGACTATGCTAACAATTGCCTGGTGTACGCCGTTCTCAATGACATTCTAAGCTCGCAGTTGAAAAAGCAACCTCCCCAGGAAGACGCACGTCACTCTAGCTCAACTTCGATTTGGATACTGTATTAGGTTAAACTCTTACATATCCAGAATCAACCCCGACATATCCATTGTAAGTATGTCACGCTCGTAACGCGTCCCCAAGTGATACCAACCATCTTTTCAATCGCAATGTGGAACTACTGCCTCTAACACCCATTATCTCTTTGGTCTAACCCTGTTGAAACAGCAAGCTTCCTTGTACTCCCGTGATATGCTCTATTAATGGAAATTTGTGAATGTTTGCACATATTGGATGGGACCAAGCACTGCTACAACAACAACAATATGTCTCCGCCAATGCATCATTTTAGCTTTTATCAAGGCCACTATGCCTCTATCTCCGTAAAGCTCAGCATTAATTCCTATCGAAGTGCGCAATTGATTACACGTGAAACACATAGATCGTTCGAAAATTTCCTAGAAAAACAACACCACATACTGTTCATTGATAGTCGAAGCTATTGAATTGGAGATTGGTAGCTATCTCTACCGTAATTTTAAAATTCTACATAATTTTAGTTAAGCGAAATATGACACTTTCCTTGAGGTTAATTTTAAAAAATTATGCACAAAGTTGAAATTTAGTACTTGAAACCTTAGCGACAAAATCAAAGATGGGATAAAAATAGAGATTCAAATATGACTCGAAAAAAGGGTAAAAGTAACACTAATGCAATGAAGCGAAAAACATTTTGTTAAAAATTATTTATTTAAAATTAAATCAATCAGTTACTAATAAAGATAATTTATTCTCTGCATTCTTATTACAGGATATCAATGGAGACAGCTGGACTGCCCATTCCCGGTTATCATTATATTGCACCGAATGCAATTGTCAAAACGCCAATACATTAAATCGCCAAACATAAAAGAAAAATGTAAAAAACAGCAACAAAGGCGAAAAAAAATTAAATATTAAATAAAATAAAATGTGTAAATTAAAAACGCGCGCTCCAACAACTCCCATAAGGCAGAACGGTAAAAAAATGTTAGAGTGAGGCATATAAAGCGCGCGGGAGTGAATAGAATAGGCGAGAGAATAGAAAAGTAAACGAGAGAGCGCACGTTACCAATTGGGAGTAAAAAAGTCAAAGCCAACACAAAGTAGCAACATACATAAGTAAGAGAGAATAAAGGCAAAGCGAAGAGGCCGCTGAAAGTTATTAATAAAAAGTAATAATTAAAAAAAAACAATAACTTAAAATGGCAACAAATAAGCAATAAAGGAAAATAATATTAAAAATGAAAACAGTTTTAGTTAAAGGAGTAAGCAAAAATACATATACATATATAAAGGTTAAATTTAAAACTTTTTTATTCAAATAAATTCTGGTTTCAAACACAATTACACTCACTCACTCATTCACATGCATAATAAAGTTAAATGTGAAAAAGAAATAATTAAAACAACATTTAAGTAAATATTGCGAGCTGTAGTAGCAGCGCTGGGCATTGGCATTTGCCGATTTAAAGTCATTATAGCGAGTGTAGTGATTATACTCACTCAAATCAAAGTCTAACTGTAGTTATAATATTTAAAATTTTAACATTACCATTTCTCTAAATGCAAACTTAAAGCATAAGATCACTTTTTAAGTGTTCATTATCATTGAATTTTTAGCGCTACTCATACACAATGACGTTTTTCATCATAACGATTAAATTAAATGTAATGATAAAATACAGTGACGGTAATGACAGTAATGCTAGAATTTCTTTTAAGTAGCTGTAACCATCTACTAGCTTGCATTACGTATACAAATGAACGCAGTATTTCGTGATTACGATTACAGTTATGGTAATGATTACAATTTGAGTAATGCTGGATTTTCTATTTAATTATCCGTATTCATCTTATAGTTTGCACAACGTATGCAAACGAATATATACATATATATTATAGTAGTGGTAATGAAGTAGCTGTAACCATCAAATGACGTTTCATAAGATTTAGAAATAAATAAAGTATTTTGTGATTATGATTACAATAATGATAATGGTAATGATTACAGTAACGCTGGATTTTCTTGTAAAGTAGCCGCAACGATCTAATAATTTGCATAACGTATACAAATGAATGCAATATTTCGTGATTACATTAATGGTACTGATTACTATTGCAGTAATGGTAATCGCTACAGTAATGCTGTTTATTCTTTTAAAGTCGCTGTAGCCATCTTATAGCCTGCATAACCTTTGCAATGTATGAAGTATTTCATTATTATGATTATAGTATGGGTGATGATTATGGCTAGCATCAGTGTAATGCAAGAAAACAAGATCGCGATGCTAATGCACAGCGCTGTATAGTGGACATGCAGACAAAATTATATATGTACTGTACATGTTTTTACAGCAACAAA
>JARSSU010037667.1:0-13449 GCA_029619165.1 Eurosta solidaginis
ATCATCATGTATACACATACAGACAAAGCAGCAGAGAGATACTCACAAACGCATGTCATCATCAGCCGAAATAGTATTCACATATACACAAACTACAAATATACATATATATAGCTGGTAAACAAGCATGAATTTCATGAAATTACTAGACCTTAGGAGAAATGGATGAACGAGGAAACCGAAAGTATAAAAGCAGCACAAGCTGAGGCATGACTAAGCAGTTTGATTTAAACACGCAATAAGTTGTGAAGTATAAGTGTTATTGTGAAGTACTCTCAAAGTAGTCTAATAAAGACCATTTTGCATTACTGAATAGTGAAGTTATTTATTCAACAGTTTAGTGATTCGAACGCTAACATAAAGTTTCAAATAAGCGGAATTTCCCCAAATTCGCTGCAATATTGTAAAGAATTTTGGGGAGATCCTGGTTATTACGCCATTCTGCTAAGGTTCGAATCGCTAAACTAAATAAATATCTCCAATATTCAGTATTGCAAACTGGTCTTTATTTAGTTTACTTTGGGAGTACTTCACATTTATACTTCACTTCACAACTAATAGCGTGTTTAAATTAAACTGATTAGTCATTCCTCAGCTTGCGCCGATTTTGTACTCTCTGTTGCCTCGTCCGCATATTTCTCCTAAGGTCCAGACGTTTCACCTTCTAGAACTGTTCTGTCTGAACTGCCTCTCACTTCGAGCTGCTAGTTATGTGTGTGCATGTACATAAGTTTGACTGCTAACTATATTTGTTGTTGTGATTATTTACTAACAGCATAAATAAAAATAAATAAATGTAAGGCGCGATAACCTCCGAAGAGATCTAAGGCCGAGCTTCTCTTCCAATTTGCGTCGTGCTCCTCTTGATTTTCCCTACAAATTGGCCGGACGGGACCTACATGTTTTATGCCGACTCCGAACGGCATCTGCAAAGCAGATGAGTTTTCACTGAGAGCTTTTCATGGCAGGAATACACCCGGAGTGCTTGCCAAACACTGCCGAGGGGCGACCCCGCTTAGAAAAATTTTCTTCTAATTGAAAAATCTTATTTCTAAAATTTTGATGTTGCTTTGCCCGGGAGTTGAACCCAGGGCATACGGTGTGATAGGCGGAGCACGCTACCCATCACACCACGGTGGCCGCCAACTAACAGCATAGTGATGCTAATATTCGTCACAATATTCTATACCGATTTCGAAAGGTACCTGAAAGGACAATTGAATTTATCCTGCTCAATACACATTGACCTCGAAGTATTTGTGTATACCAGCTATATTGGCAAAATCTGTGCAAACTATATTCATAGCTGGAAATATTGTCTGCCCACGTTTAAATTATTTATCGGCGAATGTTGAAATTTGATATGTGGACCGATACTAAGACTCTTGATAAACGTATGAACAACATTTTCAAAATGGGCGTGGCACCGCCTACTTGTGATAAAATCAACTTCACAAATATTATTAATCATAAATCAAAAACCGTTAAACCTATGATAACAAAATTCGGAAATCAAATGTTCGGTTAGTCGAATATCACGCTCTAAAGGGAATGTAACGTCAGCGCCAAGTACACTAAATGTATAAACTTATCTCTGTGCATACGATACGACAATTTAATGTAAAAAGGGTTATAATAATAGGATTATAATAATAAGAAGTTAAGGTTCAAATGTGTATTATAACAGTTATCGTAAGCGTATTATCATCCCAATCATTTCAACTCCAGCATTTTAATTTATCGTATGGCAAGAAAAATTATATAAAAGAAATATGAAAAACAAAAATATTTTTAAAGAAATGGAAAAACGAAAACACAAAAAAAAACACAAAACGGAAGAGGAGCGAGAAGTTAAATGGTAAATAAAGTTATATTTCAATCGATTATTCGCATGTCATCCACTAACCCAAAGCTTCTTTCCACGCAAACTTAGAAATATCAGGTCATGTTGCTAGTAATTTCAGAAAACTAAATTGATTTGACCTGAAAATAAAATGCGTGATGGCGACGCAAACCTATTCTCCTTATCTTACCATACATACATATACAAACATTCATATTACCCGTTATTTTTTTTGCAAAACACACCTACCAAATTTTGGTGCGATATTAATGAACGAAATAAAACTGAAAGTGGTGATCACAATATTAATGACAGTAAGATTAAACCAATCCCTTTTTTTGCTAGCAGCTACACGGTTAAATTTTAAATCCTTAATCGGTTTAAGCAACTTTTAAAATTTTTATTTACTAAATTGGAAACATATTAATTTACTACTACACTTTTTAATTTTATTCGGAATAAATCTTATTTGAACAATAACTCTAAAATCACGAAATAATTTCCAAACAAAAATTTTAAATCTTCTAGAACATTAGAAAGTAAACCGTTTCCAACCTGATTTCAACCCCTGATTTTGTACTGCATATTCGTCTGTGACTAATTTTCTTCTTTGTCTACTGGTTTTAAATGCACTGGAAATATTTTTTTTTGCAGTATCGCATTTCTAGAAAGCACTGCTATCGAGACAAAATTGCTACGTATTGTACTTAAAGTAAGGTCCTATAATAGGCCTACAAGTTATGAAGACGCTCTAATAAGATGTACCTAATCAGTTCTTTGGGTTTCAGCCTTCTGCCTAAAGCGCTGGATAAGATCTTGTCACTTGGGGATACAATAGTATGACCCTTACCTAAAACTATATTACACTACAGCAACAGGATAGAGGGGCTTTAATAGAATAGTCCGGCGGAAGACATTTGTGTCGGAGGAGGCGACTAAACTCCACCGACCCAAAAGTTAAAGGGGTCAAAAAAATCGTTCTCAAAACAGTAAGAGAAAATGGAAATAAAGGACTGTACCGGATTCATATATATGCAAAGGACTGGTCATATTGGCAGGCACCAAACAACAACTAAGCAAGGATCAGCTGACGACCAACAGCCAATGGCAATTCGCCCACGTGCCAATTAAATATTTCATTTCTCTACAAGTGGCGTCGGCAATTCATAGCACAATTGTGCAAATTCGATGCACACAGATTACTTCCCTATTTCGTTTATTGTATTAAGTAGTTAGTCATCGCAGAACAAGCCATTGTAAACCTTAACAAGTAGCGCAACAGCTTATAGCTTTACTAAATTGGCACACACACACGAACATTACTAACGTAAATATTAAGAAAGTTAAATTTTTAAACAGAGATAAACTGTAATAATTTTGGAATATATAGCACTTAGGATACCTTATTTGTTGTAATAAAGAAAAAATGCTTGCTTATATTCAAGTATTTAGTTATTTTTTCTTCATTTATCTGTAACATTGATACAAGTATTGCAGGCTGTTTATTGATGCCAATGCAACTCTGCTCTTCCTTCTGTTCTTGATTGCACTCCATTCATTCTTATTTTAATGCCTTCCACTCAATTCGCTAAATAACTAACCTCAATTTAAGCTGCCAAACTATATGGAAAACAATGGAGCAAGTGGAGTAGCAATATCGGAAGGGGTATTTATTTAGTTACGAATATCAAAGAGCGGATTCGATTTTGGTACTTCAATCCTCGAAGGTGAGTAAGCATTAGTGAATACATACGTTTATATAATCGCTCAATTTTCAATCAGTTTATTTTAAAACCCTTCTGTAATTTCTACCCCAGCGGTTTAGGGAGCTTAGAATATACCCGCGGCAGGTATGCCTGTCATAATAGGCGATTAAAATACCAAATTAAATTGATTCTAGGGGTTGTGCAGCGCAACCCTCTCAAGGGGTTGCCAGAGCAATATGTAGCTTCTTCAACCCAATTTTCATCTCACCTACCCGTGGCGAATCCTGTTCCTTTAACAGCGACCTCAAGTTCTTCATGGATCTAGGGGGTGGGAGGGCGGTATGGCCTAGAAGGTTTCATGTGGTAATACCAAATCGTTCCCGAGATGGTTGGGCTAATACCTTAATGCTGCTTGTTACCGGAACGTACCGGATCTGCATCCGTCAAAAGATCATCAACATCGATAACACTCCCCAAGGCCTTTGGGAAGCATAAGCTAAAACAACAACGAAAATTGGAAGAGAAGCTGGTCCCAGACTACTTCCCGCAATCGTGGCAATTCTTGTTTTGGAAAACATGTCCGAGCTCAACCAACAACATTTCCATTTCAGAGTTTTCTTTAAACCAACCAATATCGAAAAATATTACTCCAACCTTTCAGTTTTCGAGTTGATATACTACATCGTTCTACGAATATTCTGTAACCTTTGAGAAATTTTAAGAATTTAAAGTTTCCAAGTGGACCTTCAAGGTCGTCTCCTTATTATTCTCCAATTTTTGATTAATTTTTAATATATTTATAGTTATCAAGTTTATCTCCTACATCAGAGAAAAAAAATTAAGGAAAGTTGAGCCATTTAAATTTAAAAGAAACAAAGCTGCATCGATGTATGTAAATATATTCACGGTTTTGAAAAAAAAATATTTTTAGTGTTAAAATGCATTATTTGAGTCTAATTAGAGATTTATAAATTTGCGAAACACCATTTCGCTATACAAAACAAACCGTTTTCGTAAAGAAAGCTATGATTTACTTGGAATTTAAGCATTTAGCTCGACTTTGGACTACATTGTATCTAGGTGAGAAATATTACTTATAAATGCAACCCAACTGTGAAACTTTAAATGTTTATATTAGCACCTCCCAAAAGAGTATTTGCTTACAATAAATATTTCATAGCCTTTTAGCACAGACTCATTGCGTTGTAGTCTTTCTCTAAAATACTTCTTTGGTAATTAACATTTAGAATTTAAGAAAATATTTATGTGGACCTTTCCGGTGCAGATCACTTTATACAGTCAATAAATTCTCACTACTATTTACTATATTTGGCGGCCGCCGTGGTATGATGGTAGCGTGCTCCGCCATCCACACCGAAGATCCTGGGTTCACGCTAGAGGTTTACGCCGATCACTTTATCGGCGGCGGCGGCGTAGGCTCTGTTATATACCAGCGGCGGCGGCGTGGGCGGCGTGCCGGCGTACGCCAGTGTTCTTACTTTAAAAAGCTTGATTTTTCTATTTAAAAAAAATAACATTTAGGAAAGGTTTTGTTTGTATGTGTTTAAGGAAATCAACGTTTTGGCCATTTTCGATCATTCAAAAATTTTCAGGAGTAGCGCCTTGGGGAGGGATTGTCCCTCGTTCACTTACTCCAGAGAGGCTTCGAACCTAACCCCGGTCTTTGGAATTGGTACTGCTGCGTCTTCTGAAAAGAAATAGAGGTACAAAAAATGGTCACACTTTTGTCTGTATATCTCGTGCAAAGCGTAGTTTCACCTGGGGTTAACTCCTAATAATCGTCGCGAACACAATTTCTTCAAATCATTTGTGGCTCCTTGGCGGTCACGCACAAAGGCGACTTACGGTTTCTATTAATGGTCTATTAATAGTCATGACTCTTGTGGCACAGGGCGCATCCAGTTTTTCGAGCTACAATTCCCGATGATTAAGAGCTATAATTCTATTAATATAATCCTGCCCACCAGTCGCTACCAGGCCTCCTCACTTTCACACCATATGTCTGCACAGAAGCTATTGGACTGCGACTTCGAAATCATATGTACCTTCTCCGACGTCACTTTCCTAGAAGCTGTAGGTGTAGTGTTTTTGTCGCGCTATGCTGCCGAGCTACACCAGAGAAACACCTTCAAACGTTAGGGAGTGACTATTCCGCCAAGGATGCCGCCCTCGAAATTATAAGCAGTGTAAGTGGATATCATTGCTTAACTAATGGGTGAAAATCGTATAATCCTCGGCGCATCTACATTATTAAAATTTTACAAGGATCCTGGATAAAATTTTGCCCCTGAATAAATTTTAAAGTTTGCAGACGTTTGTGTTCACAACATTGATTTCAATAGTCTTCGTTAAATCAAAACGATATTTTAGAATTAAAGTCCACCGATTTTAAGTTGAAAGATGTTAACTGCTGTTTTCCGGCCATATGATATAAGACCTCATTATGGATAACCGCGTAGCTTCAGTTTTCAGACTAGTTCGACTGTCCACTACGTTTGGGTAGTACGGCCATTAGCTGGACTGTCTTGGGAAAGCCTTTGCTTCACCACTTTGAGTGTTCTTGCGAGGGGCAAAGCCTCACCTGGTAAAAATATCTGTGGCAATTTGAAAAAACACTTAATTCGAGTTAGGATAATGGCGATACATAGACCTTTATCTGAAAAGCTAGCCACAATTCACCATTGTAACTTCCTATATTCTCTAACAGCCATTTCGCGCTATGAGTAAGTAACACAGGGAGATCTATAACGGATTTCTGTTATGAAGCCAGAATATCACTTTTATCCTAACTCGAATCAGGCTGTTCAAATTGTCACAGATATGTGCCTACATATTCACATTTTTAAAAGGAGCCGTGACGTGTAGGTGATATTTAAACTTGGTTGATAGGCTATAATCAATGTGATTCACTCCAAGGGACTAGTTTTGGATAGGGCCGCCAACTTTAGGAAATGTCGAAACCGGGAGACTTGGGTGTTGAAGGATGAAGTGTGAAAAATCAAAATTAACATTTCAGACGCTATTGTATAGTTTCGCAAATAAACAACAGATGAATTAAAAACAGATGTTTGAATGTAAGCCCAAGTGATTTTTCAAACCCCCCTCATACGTACATATATCCTCAATTTAAGTATGAGGTAAGAATCATTTCGAAGGAGTGTTTATGCCCCTAAAGCCTATTAAAGGATTTTGGATCACTATTTTCCCTTATTCTTTCAGCCAATCGCAATATAAAATTTAAAAAAAAATTGGCACCTTTTTTGGGTAATTTGCTTTTTATTAGCAACTTGAGAACAATTTGAAAACATGTTCGCCTTGAGTCATTTTATTTGAATTCATTGTTCATCATTCATTTTTTGAAAAAAATATGCAAAGTGAGCATATAAATTTATTATATAACTTTTCTTTTAGTGTTTTGTTTGAATAACTTGGTGAATTGGGTGATGCAAAGTCCGTGTTAAGCTGACATCGAAAGCCCTGTTTTTATACTCAGCTGAGCAGAGCTCAGAGAGTATATTAATTTTGTTCGCATAACGGTACCCCGTAACGGCATAAACTAATCGAGATAGATATAGACTTCTATGTATCAAAATGATCTGGGCGAAAAAAGACATTCGTTTAGCCATGTCCGTTCGTCCGTCTGTCCGTATACACGATAACTTGAGTAAATTTTGAGGTATCTTAATGAAATTTGGTATGTAAGTTTCTGGGCACTCATCTCAGATCGCTATTTAAAATGAACGAAATCGGACTATAACACGCCTACTTTTTCGACATCGAAAATTTCGAAAAGCGGATAAAGCGATCAAAATTGGTAGGTAGGTTTACCTTGTGACGCAGAATAGAACATTAGTACAAGGTTGTACAATGGGCGTGGAACCGCCCACTTTTAAAAGGCAATTTAAAAGTTTTGCAAGCTGTAATTTGGCAGTCGTTGAAGATATCATGATGACATTTGGCAGGAACATTACTCCTATTACTATATGCATTCCAAATAAAAAATAGCAAAATCGAATGAAGAAACACGCCCACTTAAAAAAAATAAATTTTAAGTCAAATTTTAACAAAAAATTTAATATCTCCAACATTTGTCTCCAAAGCTGTTGTTATTGTTGTTGTAGCGATAAGGTTACTCCCCGAAGGCTTTGGGGGGTGTTATCGATGTGATGGTCCTTTGCCGGATACAGATCCGGTACGCTCCGGTAACACAGCACCATTAAGTTACTAGCCCGACCATCTCGGTAACGATTTATATGCCACATTAAACCTTCAGACCATCCCTCCCACCCCACCCCCAAGTTCCATGAGGAGCTTGGGGCCGCCAGAGCCTCGTATGTTAGTGAAACGGAACTCGCCACACGAAGGTGAGGTTGACTATTCGGTTGGAGAAGCTATATATTGCGCTACACAACCCCCTGAATCCCTCTCCAAAGCTCTCAGACAGAGTTAAACTTCGAAATTAGTTTAATATAACTGGCAGTATGCGCAATTTTCGACATGAACAGTAAATGGCCTAAACAGTGTTAAACGAGTAGAAAATATAGTAACATTCGGTGGCGGCGGCGTATATCTCTAGTTCACGCCCCTGGAAAAGCAAAATCAAAATTTTAGAAACAAGTTTTTTCAATTATAAGAAAATTTTTCTAAGCGGGGTTGCCCCTCGGCAATGTTTGGCAAGCACTCAGAGTGTATTTCTGCCATGAAAAGCTCTCAGTAAAAACTCATCTGACTTGCAGATGCCGTTCGAAGTCGCCATAAGACAAGTAGGTCCTTTCCCGCCAATTTTTAGGAAAAAATTAAAAGGAGCACGACGCAAATTGGAAGAAAAGCTCGGCCTAAAATATCTTTGGAGGTTATTGGGTCTTACATTTATTTTTTTGTTTTTTTTTCAAGAGGTCGGTAACATCAACATGTATTTTTATAGCCCACCTCAACGTTGATCTGATATCAAGCACATTCTCACAGTGCGTGTGAATGACTAATTGTTTGTTTAGAAAAAAAAATTATGTTTCTAATTCTCTTAGCACACCATCACAAGCGGCCGAATTACGAAGAACAGAAGATAGACAAGAGACAAAAATAAGCACATGTGGACGTATTATAGAACACAAACAGCGCACACATGTCAGCTTAGTTCTGGATGTGATTTTGGTCAGAGAACGTGAAAACAGTTAAACGGTAATTTTGATCTTAAAAAATTTAGCTAAAAGTACAAAGTAAATTGTCAAACACTATTCGTTTTATTTAGTTTGATTTTGTTTAGCGGCCGGCCAGCTGGCCAGCCATTACAAATTGAATCTAATGGGATAACATAGGTTCCACAGTCGAGTTTTGGGGACAGGTTCGCGAGTATAAAAACACGTTTGGGATCCATTTATTGGTATTTCCAGGTTTTTTCTTCGAATTTTTAGTTTTTCCAGGAGTGGAGGAAATTTCAAGTACTATGAATAACGTAATACCAAACACTGATGAAAGAGCAAACATGAATTCTTTCTGACGACGTATTAGATTTATTGGTAGACTAAGCAGAAATAAAGTTGCAGGTCAATATATAAATCAACCTATAAAAGGCAAAATTAGGCACCAACAAAATATGTTAGTCGAATTTTTGGAAAACATTTTATTTTTTTAAAGAAGTACGCATAAATATTTACCATCCGAAAGGATTTTGAATTTCAGTGCACGATTGCTTATGAAAAAAAGTTTTGTAGTTTTTTGGTAAAAGCAATTTATAAAAACTCCATTTTCCAAGGTTTCTTATACTTTTTATTCAATGGTAGATAAAAGTATAGAAAATATTAAACGAGAGCAAATATATAGACATGGGTTGAACAACGCAACTATATAAAGAAAAGGCGTTATATTTTGTTAGTAAAACAGTCAAATTAGCAAAACCGATAAAGCTTTTTTGAAATCATATTTCTTTGACCTGAATAAGGACAAACAAATAATCTTATTTCCATAATACACATATTTAACCTTTATTACGATGTGAGAGAAATAAAATCTAACCACATTACTTTTAAATTCGCGGTGGATCTCATTTGGGATTTCTCTTTATACATATCGTACCAAATAAATATATCATACCAAATTCTGCGAAAATCGCAGTTTCGAAAAATCTATTGGTTAAGGCCTTTGTGAATTAAGTGAATTAATCTTACGATATATTTTCTCAAACATAGTAACTTTTATGTATGTAGATATAGTGTTGCCAGCACTGAAATAGTTGTAGTAGTAGAAGAGTGGTCATTTAAAAAAAAATGTATAAAACACTGATTGCATCTGTACATTGTTTTATTTCCTTTATATTAAACTGAAATAAACATTAATTTTGATTTTATACCAGATGTATTAAATGTTTATTCTGTTATGTGTTTTTATAAACAAATTAATATAATGCTTGAAAAGTTGCCTTGAACTTTTATATTTTTTTTTGGCTTTAAAAATTTGTATCAGATGTTTTTTAGATTTTATTTTTTGTCCATCTAGCCTTTTTTTTCTGAAAAAGTTCTGGCTACATTGGCCGGTACAGTGTGTAGCAGGGCATTGCAGTGTGCGGGTTGTATGGAATTCAGCCAAATGCTAAATCTTCTATATTTAAGTTTAGGATAAGAAATACCCAGAAGTTTTTAAATTTTCTATTTCCCACTAAAATATATTTAAATGTTTCTCTCCCGTTCTTTTTTATTTACATGGTGTTAGATTTAGCTCACTTGAATAGTTCTAGGTATTTTTGTAGTTCGCATGAATAAAAAATAATACTAGTTGATTAAATTTTTGATTTACAAAAGATTGTTATCACCAACCATAAATATTTTACAACTTATTTAGGCGGGGTTTTTAGATAAAAATTCATATATATGTATTTATGTACATACAACAAACACAAAAATATCAGTGGAAATTTTTATTCAATTATGACAACAATATTCTTTTTTTTTATTTCCAATAATTTAAGAAAAAACCTCCATATATTTTGTAACTGAAACTATTGTTACATCATTCAATAATTTGCTATGTCAGAAAATATTGCCTACTCCCTGTTCTATGTATGTTTGGTATGTTTAATGGTGTGTTCAATTTTACTTAAAGCCCCGTCATATAAGCAGTTTTTCATATAAATGCGTTTAATACAATCGTATGCATTATGAGTAGATTGCACGTATTTTTATGGAGAACGGTAGATTGAGCGACAATCAGCCATCTGATATGGAAAAGTAGCCATCTTCGAACTTTTGTTGCAAGCAAAACATAAGAAGAAGAATTTGACATTTGATTTGGCTAAGGCTGCTTTAACACTTTGCAAGTGAAATATTTTTCCCACTTGTTGGTAATTTTCTAAAATGTTTCACAGTTAAAAACTGCAATATAACAATCGAATACGACACAAAATATGTTAGCAAGAATTTTTCTTGTATAGTGAGAATGTGTGAAGCACTGTTATAGCTTCGCAAAATTTTGTAGGTGAATTGGCTAGGCGAAATAAAATATAATTGCCAAGTCTGAAGTTCCTTTATAGTAGGTTAGGTTAGATTAGGTTAGGTGGTAGCTGCCCTGATAAGGAAAGCTCACTTGCACAACACGAAGGTCCGTTGTGATACCACATACAACAAAAATAACGGTGACTTAGATCTAGCTACTAAGAGTATCCTTGGGTAGCAACGATAAAGCTCCGAATGATATCGATCTCAACTTTGGATAAATCCTCGGGAGATCCAAGTGAGTCGCAACCGAATTACTTTCGCCTAGTTCTGGCAAAAGCTGGGCAATCAAGCATAAGGTGATTTGGTGATTCCACCTCATCATCCTTCATACAGCTGCAGCAGGATGGAGTTTCCAGTATATTGAGACGTACCGCATGGATACCCATGGGACAGTGCCCTGCCAAACCCCAATGACCATTAATAGGTGAGCCTTAGTGAACCCAATTATTTCAGCAGACCTCCTGCCATCCACTTTCGGCCAGAAAGATCTTGCTACCCTGCAAGACGTGGTGCCCGCCCAACGTTTGCTGAGCTGACTTGAGGTCCAGCTATGGAGGAGCAATCCACAGGTGGCCAGCGGAATCACGAAATCCCTACAGCTCTTCCCCACTCCTCTCTCGGTGGAATGACTGGACTGAAGGTTGTATATGGAGCAGTTTTCGGCAACAATAGTCCGTTCTGTCCGGGATAAAGTCGAAACTGGTAAGAACGCTTGAGTGTCCGAAGTCAGAAATATCATAGCCCATATCACGAAGCCTGACTAACGACGGGGCCGCGGCCGCCTTTCCCGCAATATCTAATGGATATATGTTCAACACGACATGCAGTGCCAAAGTAGGTATTGTTCTGAGAGCGCCACTGATACCGATCACCGCCGTCCGTGGCGCTGACACTAACATTTTGGAGGTGCTCGCCGTGTCCAGTGCTTTCCACCAGACCATCACCCCATATAGCAGAAACGGTTTGACCACCATCTCATAAAGCCAGTGTAATACTTCTGGTGAGAGTCCCCATCTCTTTCCGATAGCCCCTCTGCAACAGTAAAGGGAACCGCGGCCTTCCTGGCCCTATCTTCCATATTGGGTCTCCAGGACAGTTTCTTGTCCAAAACAATCCCCAAATATTTAACCCTATCAGAAAGTACCAACGGTACCAAGTTGACCGCCAATCGACATGATTAGCCCACCTAGCCACAGTACCAGGTAGCCCTGCAGAACATCGCACAGGGTGCCCAGAAATTTGCCTCGGACTAGGATAGCGAGGTCATCTGCATAGGCAACCACCCGACAACCATTGGCTTCCAGCTCCACAAGAAGCTCTTTGACTACCATAACCCAGAGCAGAGGAGATAGGAAACCCCCCTGTGGCGTGCCCCTGCACACCTTCCACTTAACTTTACAATCGAATGGAGAGCCGTCTCCGTCGATCTGCCCTTTCAGTACGCATGCTGTGAGCCGACAGTAACCCCTAAGGAATACTTTCCCGTATGTACAGGTCAACCAACCGCTGAAAACGTCTTAAGAAGAAATGACGAGAGACTAATTTTATATTAACAAAACGCAATATCTTAGTTCATTGTGGCGATGTTAGTGAATTGCGTTGAACATATCTTTATGAAAAAGTTGATTTTGGTCGAACTTTAGTTTTTAAGAACTTTGAGCACGTTATGTGTTCGTGTTCTGCGCTCGCCAGGTCAAGGCTTCAGCGGCAGAGTTGCTAGGTATCGAGGCAGCAATTAAGCTATGTCCAAAAAACTTTAAGTTTTTGCCAAGGAGACGGAGTTATTCTATAAATTAAGTTTTGGGCACCTGATTGGGGGTTCCTGGTTTGGTTGGTAACGCTATGGAAACATTTAGTTCACGGTCTTTGAAGTTCAACCTACTCTCGTACAGTATGCCTCCCCATATTAACGATGTAAAAGTCTTCCGATTTCGCTGACATTTTATTTTTGACCTTTTTACGTAGAAAGTGGGATATACAAAAACTCCATTGACGTAGCACTGTTCCTTCTATATTACATATATGCAAAGATGTAACATATATCCCAAATTTAAAAGCGGCTTTGTCAACATAAACATTAGAATGATTATGTATGAAATATAATATTGTGACGAATATTAGCAACGCTAAGGGATACTATTATCTCTACGCCAATACTAAGCAGTGACTTGTATGCACATCAACAAATAAATCATTATGTCTATACATATGTCCATACCCAGCGGAGAGAGACGCATAAATACATGCATATATCTTATCTGAGATGCTCCCAAAAGTAGGCAATTATCTGTGGAAGTATCACTCACATATACACGCGCATATGAGAAGCTATAACGTGCATCTGTAGTTATGTTATAACTGGTAATTTTATAGCTGGTAGCAAATTCTAGAA
>JARSSU010037669.1:0-38430 GCA_029619165.1 Eurosta solidaginis
TCCTCTCACCCTCTCCTCCTCCCCCCCCCCCCCCCTTTTCCCCTCTCTTCCTCCCCCCCCCCCTCCCCTCTTCACCCCCTCTCCTCCTCCCGTCTCTTCGACTTTCGGACACGACATAACTCGTCGCTGAAAACGAGTGATCTAATTAATTTTTAAACTCTTAAATTTATTTTATTTGTTTTTTTTTTTTTTTTTATTTTATTTAGTTTTATTTTTTTATTTTTATTTTATTTTTTTTATTTTTTTTTTATTTTTTAATTTTTATTTTTGTTGTTTTTTTGTTTTTTTTTTGTTATTTTTTTTTTTTTTAATTTTATTTTTTTTTTTTTATTTTTTTTTTTTTTCTTTTTTTTTTTTTTTGTTTTTGTTTAGTTTATTTTTTTTTTTTGAGTTTTATTTTTTTTATTTAAGTTTATTTTTTTTTTTTTTTTTTTTATTTTATTATTTAAGTTATTTTTTTTTTTTTCTTTAATAATTAATTATTTATTTGTGTGTTTATTTTTTTTTTATTTTTTTGTATTTTGTTTGATTTTTTTTTTGTTTTTTTTTGTTTTTTTTGTTTTGTTTTTTTTTTGTTTTTTTTTTTTTTTTTGTCTTTTTTGTTTTAAGTTATTGTTTTATGTTACTTTAATTTATGTTTTAAAATATGGTTTTTAATTGCTCTAAATTTTCTAAAACAACAATAATTATTACAAAAATTATTGTCTGGCGTTGAGCTCGTGTTCGAACTTGACTCCTTGTATCAAGAGGGCGATAAAACAAAAACAATTATTTAATTAATAGAAAAAAAAAATTGTAGGAATAAATTAAATAAAAATAAACGAAATGAAATGAAATAAAACCAAAATTAAACAAACAGTAAAAAAATAAAGTACAATAAAATCAAATATAATAAAATAAAATTAAATAAAGTAAATAAATAAATAAATGTTAAAAGCGCGCAATCCTCCGAAGGATCTAAGGCCGAGATTCTCTTCCACTTTGGGTAGTGCTCCTCTTCATTTTCCCTACAAATGGCCGGGACGGGACGTACATGTTTATGCCCGCTCCGAACGGCATCTGCAAGACAGAGGGTTCACTGAGAGCTTTTCATGGCAGAGAATACACCCGGAGCGTTTCGCAAACACTGCCGAGGAGCGACGCGCCCGCTTAGTAAAATTTTCTTCTATATTGAAAACCTTATTTCCAAAATTTTGATGTTGCTTTGACGCGGGTACGCTACTATCACACCACGTGGCCGCCTACACAAATAATGAAAGTAAATATAAATATAATACACTTGAATAATAAAATAATATAATAAACAAACAATCGAGTAAAACATTACTCTACTACGCATTTCGTATCGGTTCATACGAGTGCTTAAATAAAACAAGATCAAATATAAATTATCATTCAGAGATTCAGAACGAGCTCAGCCTAGACACAATATGTTTTTGTAATGATTATTGTCTATAATTGATTTATTTTGTTTTGAAATAGATAAGTATATATATTTTTCAGACAACCTGCCATTAGCTGCGCTAGATAGAACGGCATTTGCGTAAGGGTGCTAAGCCTTCATCATCAGTACGCGTTAGGCGCGCTGCGCTTGATACGCATTTAGCTATACAGCGGTGTGTGGTTTGACTAGGATGTACATTGCTACTTATCTTTGCTCTTACGCTAACTATATTGATCATGCAGTCTTGCGCCATGCTGTGCAAGACACTACTAATATATGGATTTGTTTATTGTCATTACTTCTTTGACATTTCACAAGTGCTCTTGGTTTGATGAACACATTGTTTTGTTTTATATTCGGCTATTGAGTAATATAAATTTATTATTCTGTACATTTGTTATTTTGAGTACCTATATACTTTTGTTATTTTATTTTTCTCTCGGTTTGCGCTTATTATTATTTCATGTAATCCACAAGATGGTGTTCAATCGATGTACGAAACCAGCAAAACTTTAAAAGAGGAAACAAATAAGATGTCAAATTTCATTGTAGTAAGACCTGAGCACTCTAACGACGTGCTGTGTGTTTATGCAAACACTTTGTGTATCAGTAATAAAATCGACTACATTGTTCATGTTTGTCATTATATCTCTGGCTCTTTATTTCTAAAAAACACAGCAGTGTATACATCTTTTCGTGCACTTGCATGCATGAAATTTGTGTATATGCTCAGAGACTTTAATTCATATTATGTGACGTGTTTGCCTTGAGTTCTGTGTGATTATGCTTATATCACACTGTAGTAACTTTTGACGCTTACGTTCTCTACTACGCCATATACTCTACCATTATCCACACTACGCCTGCATTTACATTCTACATAAATCTTCCATATAGCATACCACCTACAACCGTGTGCAAAGACGTTTACACACACCCTACATTTCATGTTTTCTGAAGCATTCTAATAAGCCAGCAGAACGACGTCATCAGTATCACAGAAGGAAAAATGACAGTGATGATTGCGTACGCCGAAACCGGTTCGTCTCAACAAAATTGGACAAGGATCACGAAAATCGTTCTAATATACATACATCAATTATCCACCCTGTTGAAATCAACAAAATAAAACATATCAGAATGTTTAACTTTAATATCAAACATGTTTTTTGACTCACTACAGTTTTAAATATTTTGAATAAACATTTCTTTGAAATCAGTATTCGACATCCAGCCTTACCGTGTAACTGAAAGAGAGCGGAAATAGCCGGATGTGGATAGCTACCGAGATACTCGACACAAACTTCAAAGAACAAATGCGTGAAAAAGGTATAAAAACGTAAGCGAAACTCACAGTAGCATTTTAGTTTGTAAACTGTTAGGATTTATTTGAAACCAAAAATCTTTTCAATAATTTTTTATTGTTGTACTAACGCGTACTGTGAAATGTTATTACTATTCCTTTATGTAATATGCATTGTTTATTTATTGCCGTAAAATAATATTATTATCTGATTAATTGTTAGCTTTATTGTTAAGGCTGCATTATTAAATGTTATTAACTTAACTTTATAACCGTCAACAAAGTCTGTTTATATTGCGTGCGTGAGTGTTTTTGTACAATACCGCTATTGCGAATGGCTTTAAAAAACCATATAAATCATGTAAGAAAGTCTAAGTTCGGATGAGACGACATAATACACTCAGCTGTACGCTTTGAAACGCTGTTGTTCTTTGCTTTGTGTGGTTACAAGTGTTATAAGGCTGCGCAATTATACATAATGTGACCTGGCCTATGAAAAGGTGGCTTATGACTCAAAAAAGCAATTGCGAGAAACAGATGTTAAAGGTAAACAATGCATTTCTTCAGTTGCTTAGTAGTTTTTCTTTTGCATTATGAACAGTCATGCCCAAAAGGCAAAGCACAAACCAGTTTCTGACCGATATTTTGGCTCCATTGCCATCGAAAAAAATGCTATCAACAAAATCTGAGGATGCTTCAGCAACCACCAAAGTGGCATCGAAGGAACCAAAGGCTTCATCGTCTTTCATTTATGCTCTTCTTTCTTACATTTTTAGTAAACTTCTAAGCAAGTTAGGACTTTCTAGTTTTCACCACGTGAAAGAGCGTCTCAAAAACTATCGAAACCAGAAAAAAGTGGAAAAATGTTTTTTGTTCATAAGCCACCTTTTCATAGACCGGGTCACATATATGGTTCCATTCTGAACTCATTTTCATTCAAAAGATGCAAAAAGGATACAGAGGCTACCACTTATGACATTGAGCGGATGAAAATGCAGTTTAACAGTTGTAGCTACGAAAAAATGTTTAAGTCAAATTTCGTTCGGATTGGTAGATTTTTGTTCGACTTATGGCATTAAAAGTATTTTGGAAAGGAGTGGTCCATGCCATTTTTAAAATTTGTCTAATATCAATCAAATGTAGTTAAGTACCATAGAGTTATTGCAAACTTTGTTAAGACTAGGCCTTTAGCAGAAGTGAGGTCTTTAAAGGATTTTGATTATCTTCATTCGGTCTATATAATTTAGCAAGGATAGTGTCTCTGCCGGTATCTTTAACGGCTTTTGATTTACGGCTTGATAAACTTCCAAATTTTCTTCTTCTAAATGTTGAGATATTGACGCCCATATTCAACAATTTTTGGAGTTTATATTTTGCTTCATAAAACCAATCCACCTACCAAATTTCATTATCTTAGCGGTATTCGTTTTTGAATTACCTCATTTTTCCATCTTTCTAATTTTCGATATCGAAAAAGTGGGCGTGGTTATCGTCCGATTTAGCTAATTTTTAATACCAATCTATTCTGGGTCCAGATAAGCCCGTATACCGAATTTGGTAAGGATATCTCAATATTTGCTCAAGTTATCGTGTTAAGGGACCGACAGACGGACAGATGGACGGATACGATACGATACGGCTGATTTTGATAATGATATCCGTCCAGTAAAAAGACGCTCGCGGTTCTCAAATTAATCCCGAGATGGTGCTGCTAGTACCTTAATGGTGATTGGACCGTAATATGCCAGAATAATGTCCGGCAAAGACCATCAACATCAATACATCTCTCCAAAACCTTCGGGAGTTTCCTTATCGCTACTGGAAGAAAAAGAGGAAGATCGGAAGGGGCTCGATTTAGAAATTTCTTATAAGATATTGAAACTCTTTGCTATGTAAAATTCAATCCATCAAGCATTCATTGCGTTAGAAAGGACAGTTTTCTTTAAGTGTCATGGTAAGACTTTTAATGCGAAAAGCAAAGTTTTTATGGATAAGATTAAATATTTCATAACGAATCTGCTCAAGTGGGATTTATATTAATTTTAAGCCTGAGCTTCTGTTCCAATTGTCAAACCACTGCTGAGGGCCGACCTCATTTTATTTATATACTACAGCGGCTTTCATTCATTATCTTCGAATAAATCTACAATCACAATTATGACGGCATGGACGAAGTATTGCAAAATAACGGTACTCAGAAATGGTCAGCTGTGTCTTTATTTGTCAGGTTGGTAGACTCTTTCGTACTGCCATTAATGTAGATAAACTACCATATCTACGTTAATGGCAGAGTCTACCAAACATCCAGAGGAAGACACTCCCTCTCTCCCTTGACAATAATTTTCTCACAATAATCAACATATCTACTTAAAATTCTCGACTACACCAAAAGTACTGCTCACATGCACTCAGAGAAAGACGCCGTTCTAAAATCCACCACCACCGGACTCAATTCAAGCTTTTCATGTTCTTACTTTTTTGTTCTTGAAAACGAACGACCTGTTCTCAAAACAACAACCTTGTTCTTGAACGGACAACCATTTTCTTGAAAAGAGAAGGCTGGTGTTAAAATATGAACAAATGTTCCATTAATGAGAACAAATGTTCTATTAATGAGAACAAATGTTTCTATTAATGAGAACAAATGTTCTTTTAATGAGAACAATGTTCTCAAATTAGATCAAGAAAAAAGAAACGGTATAATTAAATACAACATTTGGCACAAGCCATCAAGCAGTTGTAGTGGCCCCAGCGGTTATGATGTTGAGGTTGCGATCGTGTGGCGCGAGTTCTATCACCGTCAAACTCTGAAGTTTTTTAAAACTATTTTTTTATACTCTATTTTTTAACTCTATTTTTCGTTGAGTTCCATTCACATATGCACAGGTAATTCTCATCTTTTGTATGCAATGTTTTAAATATATATTCAGATTGCACCATCAAATAAGAATTTCTCAATAGAAAAAATATGAAAAAATGCATATTATGCGTTTTTTCTAAACTTTTGGAATTTTAATAATAATTTTTTTGTTATTAATATTTTTTATTAATGACAAAAAATTATTTATTAATAAAAAAATAAATAATGGTACCTTCCCACTCCCACCAATGATTAAGCACAAACCGTTCTTGAATTGAGACCGAAACTGCTAAATCGACCACAAATCGTTCTCGAAGCGTAAGAACGAAAAATCTTAAATCTAGCCCAAGTAGTGTTTGAAATGAGCACAGAAGGTTCACACATCAACACCAAAGTGGTCATAAATACGAACGGTGTGCTTGGAAAAACTGTTCTTAAAACAAGCCCATCGGTCACGAGTTAAGAAAAAACGTTCTTAACAGACTCTGGTCAACGAATGTTCTTAATTTTTGAACTTGTTTCGTTCGTTTTAGAACATTTGTTTCTCTGAGTGTGGTAGATCATTAAAATGTATGACGTTAGTCTTATTACACTGCGGAACAAATTTTCACTTTTCAAATTTTCCAAGGAAATTTTTATCACATTAGATGTCATTTTGTGTGCTGATTTCATAAATCATTTTATTTTTTTGTAACAGCTCTAGTTTTCGAGATATTTTCGACTACCAGAAAACTTATCCCACAGGAGTAGAAACAATAAATGCAACAATTTACACAAGTAAAGTCAATTTTTTTAATACTTCATTATTATTGCCTTTGTTATTTCATTTTAAACTATTGGTTTTTGTATTTGTTGTTTATTTAAGGAAAATAGTTTAAAATGAAAATGAAATTGAAGTGTGCGTCTTTCGCTTTTACACTTTTCAATTACTGTTCGATCGTATTGGCTTTGACTAAGAGCATTTATTGTGTTTTCTTATAACATCTCCAAATTTTTTCATGATTTTTATTTTAAATTAATACAATTAATTCGGATTCTAACAATGGCTACAAAAAGACGGCGTTGTTTGAATGATGCAAATAGATAGATAGATTTCACCTGGATATTCGTGTTATGGAACAGCGATACCAAGGAAGATGGGACAAGCATATGATGGCCGATTACTGATGGAGTCTTTGTCGGGATCTTGAACAAGACCCACAGCAAGAAAGTCTTATAAAAGGCAATTTTGTGCTGATACGCGGTAAATCATTAAAATTAGTATGGAAAAATTCTCATTTTTGTAAGAATTTAACACCTATACGAAAATTAAAAACTAGAGCTGTTAGAAAGAAGCAAATCATTTTTTCGTAATCAGCACCCTTACATTGACTTAAAACGACTAAAAAAAAGTCTGGAAAATTTTTCACTGTTGACCAGTGTTATTTATGGTTGTAGATATGTCACCATGCTGCCACCTTGTATGGTTCCGCCATGATTTGACGTTAGTCTAGATCCCGCTTATAGACACCCATTACAGCTACAAAAACAAATATCATCACTTTTTTTTACTCAAACGTACAAGTTCTTACCTACAAAAACTGTGATTAGTCCAGGATGTATCCGGATGAGTCGCAAAGGAGTATTCGACCAATGCCAGTTTTGGTCTCTTTGTATGAGTTGAACTGTTCCCTTTTGTTTGATAATGTCCTATGAAGAGACTAATTGTACCCATTTATACCCGAAAGAGATCGATAAGACCAATCCCCTTTTATACCCATATGGGCCTTATGAAGACTAGTCCCTTTTCGTTCAATAAGGACTCAAATAGGGCCCAGTCGCATTTTTCATGGCAGAAACAGAATCGAAAGGTTTGCCAAGCCACCAAATTTATTTGATGTAAGTTGACCGCCCGCTTTTTAAAAAGGAATAAAAATTTATAACCCTAACTCCGGCGTAGTCGTTAAGTCCTAGTAATTTAGGTTCGGTATAGGGCTCCGCGTTTTTATACTCAGCTGAGCAGAGCTCACAGAGTATATTAACTTTGTTCGCATACAATAATCCGTAACGGCATAAACTAATCGAGATAGATATAGACTTCTATATATCAAAATGATCTGGGCGAAAAAAGAATTTCATTTAGCCATGTCCGTCCGCCCGTCCGTCCGTAAACACGATAACTTGAGTAAATTTTGAGCTATCTTGATAAAATTTGGTACGTAGGTTCCTGGGCACCATCTCAGATCGCTACTTAAAACGAACGAAATCGGACCATAACCACGCCCACTTTTTCGATATCGAAAATTTCGAAAAACCGAAAAAATGCGATAATTCATTACCAAAGACGGCTAAAGCGATAAAACTTGGTAGGTGGGTTGACCTTATGACACAGAATAGAAAATTAGTAAAATTTTGACACCGCCCACTTTTAAAAGAAGGTAATTTCAAAGTTTTGCAAGCTGTAATTTGGCAGTCGTTGAAGATATCATGATGAAATTTGGCAGGAACTTTACTCCTATTACTATATGTGTGCTAAGGAAAAATTAGCAAAATCGGATTACGAACACGCCCACTTTAAAAAAAATGTTTTTTCAAAGTCAAATTTTAACAAAAAATTTAATATCTTTACAGTATATAAGTAAATTATGTCAACATTCAACTCCAGTAATGATATGGTGCAACAAAATACAAAACTAAAAGAAAATTTCAGAATGGGCGTGGCTACGCCCTTTTTCATTTAATTCGTCTAGAATACTTTTAATGTCATAAATCGAACAAAAATTTACCAATCCTTTTGAAAATTTGGTAGGAGCATAGATTTTATGACGTAACTGTTTTCTGTGAAATGGACGAAATCGGTTGAAGCCACGCCCAGTTTTTATACACAGTCGTCCGTTTGTCCTTCCGCTCGGCCGTTAACACGATAACTTGAGCAAAAATCGACATATCTTTACTAACTTAGTTCACGTACTTATCTGAACTCACTTTATCTTCGTATAAAAATGGCCGAAATCCGACTATGACCACGCCCACTTTTTCGATATGGAAAATTACGAAAAATAAAAAAAATGTCATAATTCTATACCAAATATGAAAAAAGAGATGAAACATGGTAATTGGATTGGTTTATGACTTTAGAAAAAACTTTGTAAATGGGTGTGACACCTACCATATTAAGTAGAAGAAAATGACAAAAGTTCTGCAGGGCAAAATCAAACGCCCTTGGAATCTTGGCAGGAATACTGTTCCTGTATTACATATATAAATAAATTAGCGGTACCCGACGGATGATGTTCTGGGTCACCCTTGTCCACATTTTGGTCGATATCGCGAAAACGCCTTCACATATACAACTACGGGCCACTCCCTTTTAGAACCCTGTTGTTGTTGTAGCGATAAGGTTGCTCCGCGAAGGCTTTGGGGAGTGTTATCGATGTGATGGTCCTTGCCGGATACAGATCCGGTACGCTGGTAAAACAGCACCATTAAGGTGCTAGCCCGACCATCTCGGGAACGATTTATATGACCACGTTTAAACCTTCAGGCCGTCCCTCGCACCGTCAACTTCCATGAGGAGCCTGGGGTCGCCAGAGCCTCGTCTGTTAGTGAAACAGGATTCCCGGCGGATAGGTGAGGTTGACAATGGTTTGGAGAAGCTATATATTGCGCTGGCAACCTGAAGGGTTGCGCTACACAACCCCTTTAATCTGGTATTTTTAGTCGCCTCTTACGGACAGGCATAACCTACCGCGGGTATATTCTGACCCCCTAACCCTCTGGGGAGCTTTTAAAACCCTCATTAATACCTTTAATTTGATACCCATATCGTACAAACACATTCTAGAGTCACCCCTGGTCCACCCTTATGGTGATATCTCGAAAAGGCGTCCACCTATAGAACTAAGGCCCACTCCCTTTTAAAATACTCATTAACACCTTTATTTGATACCCATATCGTACAACACATATTCTAGAGTCACCCCTGGTCCACCTTTATGCGATATCCTGAAATGGCGTCCACCTATAGAACTATGGCCCACTCGCTTTTAAAATACTCTTTAATACCTTCCATTTGAAACCCATGCCATACAAACACATTCCAGGGTTACCCTAGGTTAATTTTGCTAAATGGTGATTTTCCCTTATTTTGTCTCCAAAGCTCTCAGCTGAGTATGTAATGTTCGGTTACACCCGAACTTAGCCTACCTTACTTGTTCTTAAATAATTCGATTCAATCCCGTGTAATCTTTTTTATTTTACTCATTTTGTTGCCGGTTTTTTTTAATTACTTATAACGGGATACATAGATTTCAAACTGACTAATCTACACTGTACCCGAAAGGGACAAAAGGGGATAAATTATGCACAAATGTAGACAAAAGAGATCAATCGGAGCCCAATCTTTTTACGGATTAATCGCATAATTTTTTGCAGAGTATATTTAGTTGATAACAATTGCGATACGCAAAAACGCTCAAATTTCAATACTAATACATATGTACCTACTGTGTACGTATGTATGTACATATGTCTTGTGGAGAAATAAACAATATTAAAACAATGTCGGCGATGATCGATACAGGTGCCCAACTTGCAAAAATTTGGTTGATTTGAAAGAGAATAACGCCATTAGAGCGTACATTTAGTATATACAAATGAGCAACTGATAAAGGGGTGTCTAGTAAGAGCAGATTGATCTGAATGGAATTGAGCTGGTGTGGAAAATTAATTAAATAATAGAGCTCAAGGTCAAACATGACGTAACAACAATTTATGCAATGATTTTTAAAAATAAATAAAAGTTTTTTTCTCAGTTAAAATTTTAAAAATTTTACTAGAAATAAGGCAACCACAAATTTTTTGCCTATAGTTCCGTTTCGAAGGACGCTACTTCCCACTCTCAAGAGCATTGCTTTGCTAGCATTTTCACAGCTAGATGTTGCTTTGTGAGATATCAGCTAACCAATCGATTATATGGGTTTATCTATAGCATTATGACTGTGTGCACAAAATTTCATGATCTTATTCCCTTCATGGGAAGAGTTGCGCCACAGCACGTCTTTTTCGGAACAATGGGCACTTTCAGCAAACGCAACTCTTGATCAGTCGTTGAGTGATACTTTATGAACGCAACCTTGAGTATTTTGATCCACTCAACGGCTAGAATTGTGCGTCAAATTACTGAGCAGAAATGTAAGAAGTATAGTTAAACTAATGGCATGTGTCTAATGAGTTGACTCTTAAAAGTAAACTTTATATAAAAAATCAAACCCTAAGACAGAAGAATAAGCATTAAGTTGAGAAACTGTTTCTCCTTAGGGAACCATTCATCGCGTAAAGAGTTCTAGCACACCTATGTAAAACAACTTGCTGCATCGAAGAGCACGAGAGGTAAAAGTGAAAATACATATTCCAAATAAAACAACATCAACTTTGGATTAGGTTTAGGTTAATTGAACTGACGGGTCTGTAAGGAGTTCACATAGACTGAATGAGTTCGTAGTGTTACCAGAAGTTTGTTTAACGACCAAACTGAAAAACCAGGACCTATGGTTATACAATTACTGCGTTTTCTTGGCAAATACTAGAATCTTTCTTGGACTTATACCACTTGCTGCTTCGAGATCTGACAGTTGTATCACTCCTAAAAGCTGGAGTCTGGCCTGACAAGCACAGGGCACGAGCACAAAACGTGGTTCGATCGGTTTCTTCTTCTCCAACCCACATTTCTTACATCTGCTATCACTGACAAAGCCTTATTTAAAGGCATGTGACGCCAGAAGGACGTTCAGAACAGCTCCGCGCTTTGGTCCACGCCTTTTCCGCTGGTCGATCATGTGCACTTTCGCCTACTCTCAATATCGCCCAATTTAATTGGGTACGGAGAAAGCGTCGAGGGAGGCGCCCTTTTTAGCTAGTTTCATACGCTTTTTCATTCCCATCTATTCGTATATGCCCTAGGACCCAATATAGATGTATGCTTCCCTCTATCCTGATTCCTTCCAGGGATTTCTTACATTCTAATACACTTTGGATACTGAGATATGCGAGATTATTGCTTTAATTGCCGCTTGGCTGATAGGTTTCCAAAATTGATGTAAGTTTTTAAATTTGACAGTTCTTCAGAAGCAGAGTTAGCCGAAAAGTTAATACAATGTTTAATTGTATAAATAACTGTTGATCCTACAGCTCTGTACAAGATAAGATAAACAACAGTAAATCGCACCAAATGAATAACCCTTTACTAGCTGAGCTCTCATCAAACATTATGAGCGCACAAATTGTGTACATGAATAAGAAAATATGACAAATAAAAAGTTATTAGTAAACAAAAATTACGGAGCTTTATATTAGCGCAAAGCGTTGAACGAATAGCACGTTGGGAATATAAACGCGCTTTACACGAATATCGACGATCACACAAACTTAAGACAAAAGACGAAGGAGAACTGGGTTGGCGTATTAGGAAGTGAAGATCGCAGAGGAAGAAATGTGAAACAGTAAAAGTACAGGTGTGTGAATATAACAATTAGCATGGAGTAAAATGAAAACAAAACTAAACAGAGAAGAACTTAAACAACAAGAAAATTTAAGCTGTAAGCGAACAGTTTTTCGCGTAAAGTAGCGCGTAAATCTACAAAAAACCAAACAAAAAACACCCAGACACAGTTAAACACCGCTACACGTTTTGGTGGCGTTTGCGGCGCTCTTGGACAACTAGAAATAGGCAAACTATCAACGAAGACGGTTATCGATCACCATACGCGAACGTTGTAATAAAGGGATATAGATAATATTTTATTTGAATCGATTAGATATTGTGGCTGTGTGGTAAAAAAAAATTACACTAAAAAAGCGAAAACGTAAGTAAACTTAAATGAAATGCGGATAATCATAATAAAAGTAGAATTTAATCACAGAAAATAAGCCATTGGCTATCAGCGGCGATTTCCAAATGAGAAACGTAAACTAGCAGTGAATAGCAGCAAGTAATGAAATTGTTTTGATGGAGTTAAAGAAAAATAGTAAGTAAATTAGTAAAAAGATGAAAAAAAATTCTTTTTAGTCACAAATTTAACTTAAAAAGCTTAAGCCAGCAAATAAAAATAAAACTTAGATATTAAAATAAAGAATTTTCGAAAAAAAGACTAAAAAATTTCACAAAAAAATTTAACCTTGGCAAAGAAATGTAAACTAAACATTTATAATGTAAAAGAAGAACTAAACACGGGCAAATAAAAATATTATATGATTATGAATATATCGATCTGTAAACTAAATTAAAACTAATCAACTAAGAGTCACTCTAGCTCACTTCGATATGTACTTAAAAGCACAGCCTTGCCTAGATGCTTTGCTGTATTCCGACATACACCGACGGTTCTAAGAAAAGCGGCAGGGTTGGTGGTGGAGTCTATTCAAGGAACCCAGACCTTGTTGAGCTGAAAGAACGGTTTTAAATAGGCCCAGGTTAGGACTAAGTGTCTGCTCGAGAGCACACCTAGACCAGTGACACTAGGTTGTGATACCAAAAGACACCATTACCCTTCTTCTTCGAACTATTCTGCGCACGTAATAAATGCTACCAAGTGCATGATGTAATACTCAACGACCTGCAGCAGATTACCCAGAAAAGCTCACAGAAAGCGCTTCCGCTTAGTGCTGGGCAGTTGCAGATGAGGTGAACCAGCATTTCAAATCTAAATTTATCAATCTAAAAAAACAATTATAAAATTTCAATGATGACAAAATTTAAAATAAATAATGTTTAAAACATTTTTGTAAAAAATGTTAATAGTGTTAAAATATTTGTTAAAAATAACTGAAAACTTATAAATAAAACAGACGCTTATAAAAAAAAATAATTGCAAATTTTGAACTAAGAATTAACAAGTAAGGAAAGCTAAGTTCGGGGTAACCGAACATTACATACTCAGCTGAGAGCTTTGGAGACAAAATAGGGAAAATCACCATGTAGGAAAATTGACCTAGGGTAACCCTGGATGTGTTTGTATGACATGGCTACCAAATGGAAGGTATTAAAGAGTATTTTAAAAGGGAGTGGGCCATAGTTCTATAGGTGGACGCCATTTCGGGATATCGCCATAAAGGTGGACCAGGGGTGACTCTAGAATGCGTCGATATGGGTATCAAATGAAGGTGTTAATGAGTATTTTAAAAGGGAGTGGGTCTTAGTTCTATAGGTGGGCGCCTTTTCGAGATATTGTCATAAAGGTGAACCAGGGGTGACTCTAGAATGCGTTTGTACGATATGGGTATCAAATGAGAGGTGTTAATGGGTATTTTAAAAGGGAGTGGGCCATAGTTTTATAGGTGGACGCCATTTCGGGATATCGCTATAAAGGTGGACCAGGGTGACTCTAGAATGTGTTTGTGCGATATGGGTATCAAATGAAAGGTGTTAATGAGTATTTTAAAAGGGAGTGGGACTTAGTTCGATAGGTGGGCGCCTATTCGAGATATCGCCATAAAGGTGGACCAGGAATGACTAGAATCCGTTTGTACAATATGGGTAGCAAATGAAAGGTGTTAATGACTATTTTAAAAGGGAGCGGGCCTTAGTTTTATAGGTGGACGCCATTTCGGGATATCGCCATAAAGGTGGACCAGGGTGACTCTAGATACGTTTGTACGATATGGGTATCAAATGAAAGGTGTTAATGAGTATTTTAAAAGGGAGTGGGACTTAGTTCTATAGGTGGGCCCCTTTTCGAGATATCGCCATAAAGGTGAACCAGGGGGACTCTAGAATGCGTTTGTACGATATGGGTATCAAATGAGAGGTGTTAATGGGTATTTTAAAAGGGAGTGGGCCATAGTTCTATAGGTGGACGCCATTTCGGGATATCGCCATAAAGGTGGACCAGGGGTGACTCTAGAATGCGTTTGTACGATATGGGTATCAAATGAAAGGTGTTAATGAGTATTTTAAAAGGAGTGGGACTTAGTTCTATAGGTGGGCGCCTTTTCGAGATATCGCCATAAAGGTGGACCAGGGTGACTCTAGAATATGTTTGTACGATATGGGTATCAAACTAAAGGTATTAATGAGGGGTTTTAAAAGGGAGTGGGCCTTAGTTGTATATGTGAAGGCGTTTTCGAGATATCGACCAAAATGTGGACCAGGGTGACCCAAAACATCATCTGTCGGGTACTGCTAATTTATTTATATATGTAATACCACGAACAGTATTCCTGCCAAGACTCCAAGTGCTTTTGATTTCGCCCTGCAAAACTTTTTCATTTTCTTCTACTTAATAAGGTAGGTGTCACAGCATTTTACAAAGTTTTTTCTAAGCTAAATTTTGCGTCAATAAACCAATCCAATTACCATGTTTCATCCCTTTTATTCATATTTGGTATAATTATGGCATTTTTTTCATTTTTCGTAATTTCGATATCGAAAAAGTGGGCGTGGTCATAGTCGGATTTCGGCCATTTTTATAACAAGATAAGTGAGTTCAGATAAGTATGTGAACTAAGTTTAGTAATATATATATCATTTTTGCTAAGGTTATCGTGTTAACGGCCGAACGGAAGGACAGACGGTAGACTGTGTATAAAAACTGGGCGTGGGTTTCAACCGATTTCGCCCATTTTCACAGAAAACAGTATCCTCATAGAATCTATGCCCCTACCAAATTTCACGAGGTTTGTAAATTTTTTGTTCGACTTATGGCATTAAAGTATTCTAGACGAATTAAATGAAAAAGGGCGGAGCCACGCCCATTTTGAAATTTCCTTTTATTTTGTTGCACCATATCATTACTGGAGTTGAATTTGTGCATAATTTACTTATATACTGTAAAGATATTAAATTTTTTGTTAAATTTGACTTTTAAAAAATTTCTTTTAAAAAGTTTTAGCTAACATATAGTAATAAGAGTAAAGTTCCTGCCAAATTTCATCATGATATCTTCAACGACTGCCAAATTACAGCTTGCAAAACTTCTAAATTACCTTCTTTTAAAAGTGGGCGGTGCCACGCCCATTGCCCAAAATTTTACTAGTTTCTATTCTGCGTCATAAGTCAACTCACCTACAAGTTTTCCAATCGCTTTTTATCCGTCTTTGGTCAATTATGTATCACACTTTTTCGATTTTCGAATTTTTTCGATATCGAAAAGTGGCGTGGTTGTAGTCCGATTTTCGTCCATTTTTTAATAGCGATCTGAATGAGTGCTCAGGAACCTACATACCAAATTTCAATCAGGATACCTCAAAATTTACTCAAGTTATCGTGTTTACTGACGGACGGACGGACGGACAGGCTCATCAAATTTTTTTCGATTTCTGAATGATTTTTGATATATGTTTTTGCATTTTTACTAAAAATTCCCAAAACATATATTCCAAATCATCAGACATCGAAAAACATTTGATTGAGCTGTCGCCGTCCGTACGTCCGTCCGTCCGTCCGTCCGTTACCGACGATATCTTGATGACAGTTGGTAGGTAGGTTCCTGGCATTCATTCAGATTCGCTATTTAAAATGGACGCAATCGACTACAACCACGCCCACTTTTTCGATATCGAAAATTTCGAAAAATCGAAAAAGTGTGATAATTATTACCAAAGACGGATAAAGCGATGAAACTTGGTAGGTGAGTTGAACTTATGACGCAGAATAGAAACTAGTAAAATTTTGGGCAATGGGCGTGGCACCGCCCACTTTTAAAAGAAGGTAATTTAGAAGTTTTGCAAGCTGTAATTTGGCAGTCGTTGAAGATATCATGATGAAATTTGGCAGGAACTTTACTCTTATTACTATATGTTAGCTAAACTTTTTAAAAGAAATTTTTTAAAAGTCAAATTTTAACAAAAAATTTAATATCTTTACAGTATATAAGTAAATTATGCACAAATTCAACTCCAGTAATGATATGGTGCAACAAAAATAAAAGGAAATTTCAAAATGGGCGTGGCTCCGCCCTTTTTCATTTAATTCGTCTAGAATACTTTTAATGCCATAAGTCGAACAAAAATTTACCAATCCTCGTGAAATTTGGTAGGGGCATAGATTCTATGAGGATAACTGTTTTCTGTGAAAATGGGCGAAATCGGTTGAAACCACGCCCAGTTTTTATACACAGTCTACCGTCTGTCCTTCCGTTCGGCCGTTAACACGATAACCTTAGCAAAAATTGATATATATATTTACTAAACTTAGTTCACATACTTATCTGAACTCACTTTATCTTGTTATAAAAAATGGCCGAAATCCGACTATGACCACGCCCACTTTTTCGATATCGAAAATTACGAAAAATGAAAAAAATGCCATAATTATATACCAAATATGAATAAAAGGGATGAAACATGGTAATTGGATTGGTTTATTGACGCAAAATTTAGCTTAAGAAAAAACTTTGTAAAATTGCTGTGACACCTACCTTATTAAGTAGAAGAAAATGAAAAAGTTTTGCAGGGCGAAATCAAAAGCACTTGGAGTCTTGGCAGGAATACTGTTCGTCGTATTACATATATAAATAAATTAGCAGTACCCGACAGATGATGTTTTGGGTCACCCTGGTCCACATTTTGGTCGATATCTCGAAAACGCCTTCACATATACAACTAAGGGCCACTCCCTTTTAAAACCCCCATTAATACCTTTAGTTTGATACCCATATCGTACAAACATATTCTAGAGTCACTCCTGGTCCACCTTGATGGCGATATCTCGAAAAGGCGCCCACCTATAGAACTAAGTCCCACTCCATTTTAAAATACTCATTAACACCTTTCATTTGATACCCATATCGTACAAACGCATTCTAGAGTCACCCCTGGTCCACCTTTATGGCGATATCCCGAAATGGCGTCCACCTATAGAACTATGGCCCACTCCCTTTTAAAATACCCATTAACACCTCTCATTTGATACCCATATCGTACAAACGCATTCTAGAGTCACCCCTGGTTCACCTTTATGGCGATATCTCGAAAGGGGCCCACCTATAGAACTAAGTCCCACTCCCTTTTAAAATACTCATTAACACCTTTCATTTGATACCCATATCGTACAAACGTATTCTAGAGTCACCCTTGGTCCACCTTTATGGCGATATCCCGAAATGGCGTCCACCTATAAAACTAAGGCCCGCTCCCTTTTAAAATAGTCATTAACACCTTTCATTTGCTACCCATATTGTACAAACGGATTCTAGTCATTCCTGGTCCACCTTTATGGCGATATCTCGAATAGGCGCCCACCTATCGAACTAAGTCCCACTCCCTTTTAAAATACTCATTAACACCTTTCATTTGATACCCATATCGCACAAACACATTCTAGAGTCACCCCTGGTCCACCTTTATAGCGATATCCCGAAATGGCGTCCACCTATAAAACTATGGCCCACTCCCTTTTAAAATACCCATTAACACCTCTCATTTGATACCCATATCGTACAAACGCATTCTAGAGTCACCCCTGGTTCACCTTTATGACAATATCTCGAAAGGCGCCCACCTATAGAACTAAGACCCACTCCCTTTTAAAATACTCATTAACACCTTTCATTTGATACCCATATCGACGCATTCTAGAGTCACCCCTGGTCCACCTTTATGGCGATATCCCGAAATGGCGTCCACCTATAGAACTATGGCCCACTCCCTTTTAAAATACTCTTTAATACCTTCCATTTGGTAGCCATGTCATACAAACACATTCCAGGGTTACCCTAGGTCAATTTTCCTACATGGTGATTTTCCCTTATTTTGTCTCCAAAGCTCTCAGCTGAGTATGTAATGTTCGGTTACACCCGAACTTAGCTTTCCTTACTTGTTAATTCTTAGTTCAAAATTTGCAATTATTTTTTTTTATAAGCGTCTGTTTTATTTATAAGTTTTCAGTTATTTTTAACAAATATTTTAACACTATTAACATTTTTTTACAAAAATGTTTTTAAACATTATTTTATTTTAAATTTTGTCATCATTGAAATTTTATAATTGTTTTTTTAGATTTGATAAATTTAGATTTGAAATGCTGGTTCACCTCATCTGCAACTGCCCAGCACTAAGCGGAAGCGCTTTCTGTGAGCTTTTCTGGGTAATCTGCTGCAGGTCGTTGAGTATTACATCATGCACTTGGTAGCATTTATTACGTGCGCAGAATAGTTCGAAGAAGAAGGGTAATGGTGTCTTTTGTGGTATCACAACCTAGTGTCACTGGTCTAGGTGTGCTCTCGAGCAGACACTTAGTCCTAACCTGGCCTATTTAAAAACCGTTCTTTCAGCTCAACAAGGTCTGGGTTCCTTGAATAGACTCCACCACCAACCCTGCCGCTTTTCTTAGAACCGTCGGTGTATGTCGGAATACAGCAAAGCATCTAGGCAAGGCTGTGCTTTTAAGTACATATCGAAGTTGAGCTAGAGTGACTCTTAGTTGATTAGTTTTAATTTAGTTTACAGATCGATATATTCATAATTTTTTTTTCATATAATATTTTTATTTGCCCGTGTTTAGTTCTTCTTTTACATTATAAATGTTTAGTTTACATTTCTTTGCCAAGGTTAAATTTTTTTGTGAAATTTTTAGTCTTTTTTTCGAAAATTCTTTATTTTAATATCTAAGTTTTTATTTTTATTTGCTGGCTTAAGCTTTTTAAGTTAAATTTGTGACTAAAAGAATTTTTTTTTCATCTTTTTACTAATTTACTTACTATTTTTCTTTAACTCCATCAAACAATTTCTTTACTTGCTGCTATTCACTGCTAGTTTACGTTTCTCATTTGGAAATCGCCGCTGATAGCCAATGGCTTATTTCTGTGATTAAATTCTACTTTTATTATGATTATCCGCATTTCATTTAAGTTTACTTACGTTTTCGCTTTTTTAGTGTAATTTTTTTTTACCACACAGCCACAATATCTAATCGATTCAAATAAAATATTATCTATATCCCTTTATTACAACGTTCGCGTATTGGTGATCGATAACCGTCTTCGTTGATAGTTTGCCTATTTCTAGTTTGTCCAAGAGCGCCGCAAACGCCACCAAAACGTGTAGCGGTGTTTAACTGTGTCTGGGTGTTTTTGTTTGGTTTTTTGTAGATTTACGCGCTACTTTACGCGAAAACTGTTCGCTTTACAGCTTTAAATTTTCTTTGTTGTTTAAGTTCTTCTCTGTTTAGTTTTGTTTTCATTTTACTCCATTGCTAATTGTTATATTCACACACCTGTACTTTTACTGTTTTCACATTTCTTCCTCTGCGATCTTCACTTCCTAATACGCCAACCAGTTCTCCTTCGTCTTTTGTCTTAAGTTTGTGTGATCGTCGATATTCGTGTAAAGCGCGTTTATATTCCCAACGTGCTATTCGTTCAACGCTTTGCGCTAATATAAAGCTCCGTAATGTTTTTGTTTACTAATAACTTTTTATTTGTCATATTTTCTTATTTCATTGTACACAATTTGTGCGCTCATAATGTTTGATGAGAGCTCAGCTAGTAAAGGGTTATTCATTTGGTGCGATTTACTGTTGTTTATCTTATCTTGTACAGAGCTGTAGGATCAACAGTTATTTATACAATTAAACATTGTATTAACTTTTCGGCTAACTCTGCTTCTGAAGAACTGTCAAATTTAAAAACTTACATCAATTTTGGAAACCTATCAGCCAAGCGGCAATTAAAGCAATAATCTCGCATATCTCAGTATCCAAAAGTGTATTAGAATGTAAGAAATCCCTGGAAGGAATCAGGATAGAGGGAAGCATACATCTATATTGGGTCCTAGGGCATATACGAATAGATGGGAATGAAAAAGCGTATGAACTAGCTAAAAAGGGCGCCTCCCTCGACGCTTTCTCCGTACCCAATTAAATTGGGCGATATTGAGAGTAGGCGAAAGTTGCACATGATCGACCAAGCGGAAAAGGCGTGGACCAAAGCGCGGAGCTGTTCTGAACGTCTTCTGGCGTCACATGCCTTTAAATAAGGCTTTTGTCAGTGATAGCAGATGTAAGAAATGTGGGTTGGAGAAGAAACCGATCGAACACGTTTTGTGCTCGTGCCCTGTGCTTGTCAGGCCAAGACTCCAGCTTTTAGGAGTGATACAACTGTCAGATCTCGAAGCAGCAAGTGGTATAAGTCCAAGAAAGATTCTAGTATTTGCCAAGAAAACGCAGTAATTGTATAACATAGGTCCTGGTTTTTCAGTTTGGTCGTTAAACAAACTTCTGGTAACACTACGAACTCATTCAGTCTATGTGAACTCCTTACAGACCCGTCAGTTCAATTTAACCTAACCTAATCCAAAGTTGATGTTGTTTTATTTGGAAATATGTATTTTCACTTTTACCCTCTCGTGCTCTTCGCTGCAGCAAGTTGTTTTACATAGGTGTTGCTAGAACTCTTTACGCGATGAATGGTTCCCTAAGGAGAACAGTTTCTCAACTTAATGCTTATTCTTTCTGTCTTAGGGTTTGATTTTTTTATATAAAGTTTACTTTTAAGAGTCAACTCATTAGACACATGCCATTAGTTTAACTATACTTCTTACATTTCTGCTCAGTAATTTGACCACCAATTCTAGCCGTTGAGTGGATCAAAATACTCAAGGTTACGTTCATAAAGTATCACTCAACGACTGATCAAGAGTTGCGTTTGCTGAAAGTGCCCATTGTTCCGAAAAAGACGTGCTGTGGCGCAACTCTTCCCATGAAGGGAATAAGATCATGAAATTTTGTGCACACAGTCATAATGCTATAGATAAACCCAATATAATCGATTGGTTAGCTGATATCTCACAAAGCAACATCTAGCTGTGAAAATGGCTAGCAAAGCAATGCTCTTGAGAGTGGGAAGTAGCGTCCTTCGAAACGGAACTATAGGCAAAAAATTTGTTGGTTGCCTTATTTCTAGTAAAATTTTTAAAATTTTAACTGAGAAAAAAACTTTTATTTATTTTTAAAATCATTGCATAAATTGTTGTTACGTCATGTTTGACCTTGAGCTCTATTATTTAATTAATTTTCCACACCAGCTCAATTCCATTCAGATCAATCTGCTCTTACTAGACACCCCTTTATCAGTTGCTCATTTGTATATACTAAATGTACGCTCTAATGGCGTTATTCTCTTTCAAATCAACCAAATTTTTTGCAAGTTGGGCACCTGTATCGATCATCGCCGACATTGTTTTAATATTGTTTATTCTCCACAAGACATATGTACATACATACGTACACAGTAGGTACATATGTATTAGTATTGAAATTTGAGCGTTTTTGCGTATCGCAATTGTTATCAACCTAAATATACTCTGCAAAAAATTATGCGATTAATCCGTAAAAAGATTGGGCTCCGATTGATCTCTTTTGTCTACATTTTGTGCATAATTTATCCCCTTTTGTCCCTTTCGGGTACAGTGTAGATTAGTCAGTTTGAAATCTATGTATCCCGTTATAAGTAATTAAAAAAAACCGGCAACAAAATGAGTAAAATAAAAAGATTACACGGGATTGAATCGAATTATTTAAGAACAAGTAAGGTAGGCTAAGTTCGGGTGTAACCGAACATTACATACTCAGCTGAGAGCTTTGGAGACAAAATAAGGGAAAATCACCATTTAGCAAAATTAACCTAGGGTAACCCTGGAATGTGTTTGTATGGCATGGGTTTCAAATGGAAGGTATTAAAGAGTATTTTAAAAGCGAGTGGGCCATAGTTCTATAGGTGGACGCCATTTCAGGATATCGGCATAAAGGTGGACCAGGGGTGACTCTAGAATATGTGTTGTACGATATGGGTATCAAATTAAAGGTGTTAATGAGTATTTTAAAAGGGAGTGGGCCTTAGTTCTATAGGTGGACGCCTTTTCGAGATATCACCATAAGGGTGGACCAGGGGTGACTCTAGAATGTGTTTGTACGATATGGGTATCAAATTAAAGGTATTAATGAGGGTTTTAAAAGCTCCCCAGAGGGTTAGGGGGTCAGAATATACCCGCGGTAGGTATGCCTGTCGTAAGAGGCGACTAAAATACCAGATTAAAGGGGTTGTGTAGCGCAACCCTTCAGGTTGCCAGCGCAATATATAGCTTCTCCAAAACCCATTGTCAACCTCACCTATCCGCCGCGAATCCTGTTTTCACTAACAGACGAGGCTCTGGCGACCCCAGGCTCCTCATGGAAGTTTGAGGTGGGGGTGCGAGGGACGGCCTGAAGGTTTAACGTGGTCATATAAATCGTTCCCGAGATGGTCGGGCTAGCACCTTAATGGTGCTGTTTTACCAGCGTACCGGATCTGTATCCGGCAAAGGACCATCACATCGATAACACTCCCCAAAGCCTTCGCGGAGCAACCTTATCGCTACAACAACAACAGGGTTCTAAAAGGGAGTGGCCCGTAGTTGTATATGTGAAGGCGTTTTCGCGATATCGACCAAAATGTGGACAAGGGTGACCCAGAACATCATCCGTCGGGTACCGCTAATTTATTTATATATGTAATACCAGGAACAGTATTCCTGCCAAGATTCCAAGGGCGTTTGATTTTGCCCTGCAGAACTTTTGTCATTTTCTTCTACTTAATATGGTAGGTGTCACACCCATTTTACAAAGTTTTTTTCTAAAGTCAATAAACCAATCCAATTACCATGTTTCATCTCTTTTTTCATATTTGGTATAGAATTATGACATTTTTTTTAATTTTTCGTAATTTTCCATATCGAAAAAGTGGGCGTGGTCATAGTCGGATTTCGGCCATTTTTTATACGAAGATAAAGTGAGTTCAGATAAGTACGTGAACTAAGTTTAGTAAAGATATGTCGATTTTTGCTCAAGTTATCGTGTTAAGGCCGAGCGGAAGGACAACGGCGACTGTGTATAAAAACTGGGCGTGGCTTCAACCGATTTCGTCCATTTTCACAGAAAACAGTTAACGTCATAAAATCTATGCTCCTACCAAATTTCAAAAGGATTGGTAAATTTTTGTTCGATTTATGGCATTAAAAGTATTCTAGACGAATTAAATGAAAAAGGGCGTAGCCACGCCCATTCTGAAATTTTCTTTTAGTTTTGTATTTTGTTGCACCATATCATTACTGGAGTTGAATGTTGACATAATTTACTTATATACTGTAAAGATATTAAATTTTTTGTTAAAATTTGACTTTGAAAAAACATTTTTTTTAAAGTGGGCGTGTTCGTAATCCGATTTTGCTAATTTTTCCTTAGCACACATATAGTAATAGGAGTAAAGTTCCTGCCAAATTTCATCATGATATCTTCAACGACTGCCAAATTACAGCTTGCAAAACTTTGAAATTACCTTCTTTTAAAAGTGGGCGGTGTCAAAATTTTACTAATTTTCTATTCTGTGTCATAAGGTCAACCCACCTACCAAGTTTTATCGCTTTAGCCGTCTTTGGTAATGAATTATCGCATTTTTTCGGTTTTTCGAAATTTTCGATATCGAAAAAGTGGGCGTGGTTATGGTCCGATTTCGTTCGTTTTAAATAGCGATCTGAGATGGTGCCCAGGAACCTACGTACCAAATTTTATCAAGATAGCTCAAAATTTACTCAAGTTATCGTGTTTACGGACGGACGGGCGGACGGACATGGCTAAATGAAATTCTTTTTTCGCCCAGATCATTTTGATATATAGAAGTCTATATCTATCTCGATTAGTTTATGCCGTTACGGATTATTGTTATGCGAACAAAGTTAATATACTCTGTGAGCTCTGCTCAGCTGAGTATAAAAACGCGGAGCCCTATACCGAACCTAAATTACTAGGACTTAACGACTACGCCGGAGTTAGGGTTAAATTTTCGGAGAGTATTTTTTATTCCTTTTTAAAAAGCGGGCGGTCAACTTACATCAAATAAATTTGGTGGCTTGGCAAACCTTTCGATTCTGTTTCTGCCATGAAAAATGCGACTGGGCCCTATTTGAGTCCTTATTGAACGAAAAGGGACTAGTCTTCATAAGGCCCATATGGGTATAAAAGAGGATTGGTCTTATCGATCTCTTTCGGGTATAAATGGGTACAATTAGTCTCTTCATAGGACATTATCAAACAAAAGGGAACAGTTCAACTCATACAAAGAGATCAAAACTGGCATTGGTCGAATACTCCTTTGCGACTCATCCCGGATACATCCTGGACTAATCACATTTTTTGTAGGGTAAGAACTTGTACGTTTGAGTAAAAAAAAGTGATGATATTTGTTTTTGTAGCTGTAATGGGTGTCTATAAGCGGGATCTAGACTAACGTCAAATCATGGCGGAACCATACAAGGTGGCAGCATGGTGACATATCTACAACCATAAATAACACTGGTCAACAGTTAAAAATTTTCCAGACTTTTTTTTAGTCGTTTTAAGTCAATGTAAGGGTGCTGATTACGAAAAAATGATTTGCTTCTTTCTAACAGCTCTAGTTTTTAATTTTCGTATAGGTGTTAAATTCTTACAAAAATGAGAATTTTTCCATACTTAATTTTAATGATTTACCGCGTATCAGCACAAAATTGCCTTTTATAAGACTTTCTTGCCTGTGGGTCTTGTTCAAGATCCCGACAAAGACTCCATCAGTAATCGGCCATCATATGCGTGTCCCATCTTCCTTGGTATCGCTGTTCCATAACACGAATATCCAGGTGAAATCTATCTATCTATTTGCATCATTCAAACAACGCCGTCTTTTTGTTGCCATTGTTAGAATCCGAATTAATTGTATTAATTTTAAAATAAAAATCATGAAAAAAGTTGGAGATGTTATAAGAAAACACAATAAATGCTCTTAGTCAAAGCCAATACGATCGAACAGTAATTGAAAAGTGTAAAAGCGAAAGACGCACACTTCAATTTCATTTCATTTTAAACTATTTTCCTTAAATGAAACAACAAATACAAAAACTAATAGTTTAAAATGAAATAACAAAGGCAAAGTAGAAGAAGAAGTATTAAAAAAATTGAGGTTAACTTGTGTAAATTGTTGCATTTTTTGTTTCTTCTCCTGTGGGATAAGTTTTCTGGTAGTCGAAAATATCTCGAAAACTAGAGCTGTTACAAAAAAATAAAATGACTTATGAAATCAGCACACAAAATGACATCTAATGTGATAAAAATTTCCTTGGAAAATTTTGAAAAGTGAAAATTTGTTCCGCAGTGTAATAAGACTAACGTCAAATACATTTTAATTGATCTACCACACTCAGAGAAACAAATGTTCTAAAACGAACGAAACAAGTTCAAATTAAGAACATTCGTTGACCAGAGTCTGTTAAGAACGTTTTTTCTTAACTCGTGACCGATGGGCTTGTTTTAAGAACAGTTTTTCCAAGCACACCGTTCGTATTTTATGACCACTTTGGTGTTGATGTGTGAACCTTCTGTGCTCATTTCAAAACTACTTGGGCTAGATTTAAGATTTTTCGTTCTTACGCTTCGAGAACGATTTGTGGTCGATTTAACAGTTTTCGGTCTCAATTCAAGAACGGTTTGTGCTTAATCATTGGTGGGGAGTGGGAAGGTACCATTTATTTATTTTTTTATTAATAAATAATTTTTTGTCATTAATAAAAAATATTAATAACAAAAAAATTATTATTAAAATTCCAAAAGTTTAGAAAAAACGCATAATATGCATTTTTTCATATTTTTTTCTTATTGAGAAATTCTTATTTGATGGTGCAATCTGAATATATATTTAAAACATTGCATACAAAAGATTGAGAATTACCTGTGCATATGTGAATGGAACTCAACGAAAAATAAGAGTTAAAAAATAGAATATAAAAAAATAGTTTTAAAAAACTTCAGAGTTTGACGGTGATAGAACTCGCGCCACACGATCGCAACCTCAACATCATAACCGCTGGGCCACTACAACTGCTTGATGGCTTGTGCCAAATGTTGTATTTAACATTGTAGTACACGCTAATTATACCGTTTCTTTTTTCTTGATCTTAATTTGAGAACATTGTTCTCATTAAAAGAACATTTGTTCTCATTAATAGAACATTTGTTCTCATTAATAGAACATTTGTTCTCATTAATGGAACATTTGTTCATATTTTAACACCAGCCTTCTCTTTTCAAGAAAATGGTTGTCCGTTCAAGAACAAGGTTGTTGTTTTGAGAACAGGTCGTTCGTTTTTCAAGAACAAAAAAGTAAGAACATGAAAAGCTTGAATTGAGTCCGGTGGTGGTGGATTTTAGAACGGCGTCTTTCTCTGAGTGCATGTGAGCAGTACTTTTGGTGTAGTCGAGAATTTTAAGTAGATATGTTGATTATTGTGAGAAAATTATAGTCAAGGGAGAGATGGAGTGTCTTCCTCTGGATGTTTGGTAGACTCTGCCATTAACGTAGATATGGTAGTTTATCTACATTAATGGCAGTACGAAAGAGTCTACCAACCTGACAAATAAAGACACAGCTGACCATTTCTTGAGTACCGTTATTTTGCAATACTTCGTCCATGCCGTCATAATTGTGATTGTAGATTTATTCGAAGATAATGAATGAAAGCCGCTGTAGTATATAAATAAAATGAGGTCGGCCCTCAGCAGTGGTTTGACAATTGGAACAGAAGCTCAGGCTTAAAATTAATATAAATCCCACTTGAGCAGATTCGTTATGAAATATTTAATCTTCTCCATAAAAACTTTTGCTTTTCACATTAAAACTCTTACCATGACACTTAAAGAAACTGTCCTTTCTAACGCAATGAATGCTTGATGGATTGAATTTTACATAGCAAAGAGTTTCAATATCTTATAAGAAATTTCTAAATCGAGCCCCTTCCGATTTTCCTCTTTTTCTTCCAGTAGCGATAAGGAAACTCCCGAAGGTTTTGGAGAGATGTATTGATGTTGATGGTCTTTGCCGGACATTATTCTGGCACATTACGGTCCAATCACCATTAAGGTACTAGCAGCACCATCTCGGGATTGATTTGAGAACCGCGAGCGTCTTTTTACTGGACGGATATCATTATCAAAATCAGCCGTATCGATTGATTTAGCTATGTATGTCCTTCCGTCCATCTGTCCGTCTGTCGGTCCCTTAACACGATAACTTGAGCAAATATTGAGATATCCTTACCAAATTCGGTATACGGGCTTATCTGGACCCAGAATAGATTGGTATTAAAAATTAGCTAAATCGGACGATAACCACGCCCACTTTTTCGATATCTAAAATTTAGAAAGATGGAAAAAAATGAGGTAATTCAAAAACGAATACCGCTAAGCTAATGAAATTTGGTAGGTGGATTGGTTTTATGAAGCAAAATATAAACTCCAAAAATTGTTGAATATGGGCGTCAATATCTCAACATTTAGAAGAAGAAAATTTGGAAGTTTATCAAGCCGTAAATCAAAAGCCGTTAAAGATACCGGCAGAGACACTATCCTTGCCAAATTATATAGACCGAATGAAGATAATCAAAATCCTTTAAAGACCTCACTTCTGCTAAAGGCCTAGTCTTAACAAAGTTTGCAATAACTCTATGGTACTTAACTACATTTGATTGATATTCTGCCTCAGTAATGGTATGGTTGAGCTAAGAACAAAACTTAGACAAATTTTAAAAATGGGCATGACCCACTCCTTTCCAAAATACTTTTAATGCCATAAGTCGAACAAAAATCTACCAATCCGAACGAAATTTGGCTTAAACATTTTTTTCGTAGCTACAACTGTTAAACTGCATTTTCATCCGCTCAATGTCATAAGTGGTAGCCTCTGTATCCTTTTTGCATCTTTTGAATGAAAATGAGTTCAGAATGGAACCATATATGTGACCCGGTCTATGAAAAGGTGGCTTATGACTCAAAAACATTTTTTCCACTTTTTTTCTGGTTTCGATAGTTTTTGAGACGCTCTTCACGTGGTGAAAACTAGAAAGTCCTAACTTCCTTAGAAGTTTACTAAAAATGTAAAGAAAGAAGAGCATAAATGAAAGACGATGAAGCCTTTGGTTCCTTCGATGCCACTTTGGTGGTTGCTGAAGCATCCTCAGATTTTGTTGATAGCATTTTTTTCGATGGCAATGGAGCCAAAATATCGGTCAGAAACTGGTTTGTGCTTTGCCTTTTGGGCATGACTGTTCATAATGCAAAAGAAAAAACTACTAAGCAACTGAAGAAATGCATTGTTTACCTTTAACATCTGTTTCTCGCAATTGCTTTTTTGAGTCATAAGCCACCTTTTCATAGGCCAGGTCACATATGTATAATTGCGCAGCCTTATAACACTTGTAACCACACAAAGCAAAGAACAACAGCGTTTCAAGCGTACAGCTGAGTGTATTATGTTCGGTCTCATCCGAACTTAGACTTTCTTACATGATTTATATGGTTTTTAAAGCCATTCGCAATAGGCGGTATTTGTACAAAAAACACTCACGCACGCAATATAAACAGACTTTTGTTGACGGTTATAAAGTTAAGTTTAATAACATTTAATAATGCAGCTTAACAATAAAGCTAACAATTATCAGATAATAATATTATTTTACGGCAATAAATAAACAATGCATATTACATAAAGGAATAGTAATAACATTTCACAGTACGCGTTAGTACAACAATAAAAAATTATTGAAAAGATTTTTTGGTTTCAAATAAATCCTAACAGTTTACAAACTAAAATGCTATTGTGAGTTTCGCTTACGTTTTTATACCTTTTTCACGCATTTGTTCTTTGCAGTTTTGTGTCGAGTATTCGGTAGCTATCCACAATCCGGCTATTTCCGCTCTTTTTCAGTTACACGGTTATTTGGCTGGATTGTCGATACTGATTTCAAAGAAATGTTTAATTCAAAATATTTAAAACTGTAGTGAGTAAAAAAACATGTTTGATTATTAAAGTTAAACATTCTGATATGTTTTATTTTGTTGATTTCCAACAGGGTGGATAATTGATGTATGTATATTAGAACGATTTTTCGTGATCCCTTGTCAAATTTTGTTTGGAGACGAACCGGTTTCGGCGTACGCAATCATCACTGTCATTTTTCCTTCTGTGATACTGATGACGTCGTTCTGCTGGTTTATTAGAATGCTTCAGAAAACATGAAATGTAGGGTGTGTGTAAACGTCTTTGCACACGGTTGTAGGTGGTATGCTATATGGAAGATTTATGTAGAATGTAAATGCAGGCGTAGTGGGATATTGGTAGAGTATATGGCGTAGTAGAGAACGTAAGCGTAAAAGTTACTACAGTTGATATAAGCATAATCACACAGAAACTCAAGGCAAACACGTCACATACATATGAATTAAAGTCTCTGAGCATATACACAATTCTCATGCATGCAAGTGCACGAAAAGATGTATACACTGCTGTGTTTTTTAGAAATAAAGAGCCAGAGATATAATGACAAACATGAACAAATGTGTGATTTATATTACTGATACACAAAGTGTTTGCATAAACACAGCACGTCGTTAGGTGCTCAGGTTTACTTAAGTTGAAATTTGTTTCTTTTTAAGTTTTGTTGGTTTGTAACATCGTTGAACACCATTTTGTTGGATTTAAATGAAATAATAATGCGCAAACAAAGAAGAAAAATAAAATAACAAAAATATTATAAGGTAACTCAAAATAAAAATGAGAAATAATAAATTTTATTTTACTCAATAGGCGAATAAAACAAAAACAATTGTTTATAAACCAAGAGCACTTTGGAAATGTCAAACAAAGTATTGACAATAAACAAATCCAATATTATTAGTGTCTTGCAACAGATGGCGCAACGCTGATCAAATATAGTTGGTAAAGAGCAATAGAATTAGCAATTTATCAGTCAAACCAACCACACTGTATAGCTAAATGGTTAGCGCAGCGTGCCTAAAGCGTACTGATGATGAAGGCTTAGCACCCTTCGAAATGGATCTATCTGCGCAGCTATGGCAGGTTGTCTGAAAAAATTTTCTACTTACTATTCCAAAAACAAAATAAAATTTTTCAATTATAGAAAAAATAAAAAACAAATAATCATTACAAAAATTATTGTTCTGGCCTTGAGCTCGTTTCGATCTTGAATGATTAATTTATTTGATTGTGTTTTATTTAAAAACCGTTATAACCGATATCGAAATTCGGTGTTAGGTTAATGTTTTTCGATTGTTTGTTTATTATTTTTTTATTCAAGTTTATTTATTTTATTTTACTTATTTATGTTGGTGGCCAACGTGGTGTGATGGTAGCGTACCCCGGTCAAAGCACATCAAATTTTGGAAATAAGGTTTTTCAATTAGAGAAAATTTTCTAAGCGGGGTCCGTCCTTGGCAGTGTTTGGCAAGCGCTCCGGGTGTATTTTTGCCATGAAAAGCTCTCAGTGAAAACTCATCTGTCTTGCAGATGCCGTTCGGAGTCGGCATAAAACATTACGTCCCGTCGGCCATTGTAGGAGAAATGAAGAGGAGCACTACCCAAATTGGAAGAGAAGCTCGGCCTTAGATCTCTTCGGAGGTTATCGCGCTTACATTATTTATTTATTTACTTATTTAATTTTATTTTATTATATTTAATTTTATTGTACTTTATTTTTTACTTTGTTTAATTTTTGTTTTTATTCATTTCATTTCGTTTTATTTTTATTTAATTTTATTTCATACAATTTTTTTTTCTATTTAATAAAATATTGTTTTTGTTTATCGCCCTATTGATAAAGGATTCAAGTTCGAAACGAGCATCACGCCAGAACAATATTTTTGTAATAATTATTGTTTTTTTTAGAAAAATTTTAGAGAATTAAAAAACAATATTTTAACATAAATTAAAGTAAAATAAAAAAATAAGTTAAATACAATTGATAAAAATAAAATTAAACATACATTGTAAAATATAAAATAGAATAAACTAAAATAAAATATAATAACAAATCATACGAAATGAAATGAAATAAAATAAATTAAACAAGTAAAATAAATAAGGTAATGATTAAAGTAAATAAGTAAAAATAAACTAAATTAAATAAAACTAAATTAAATAAAATAAAATAACTAAAATAAATAAAATAAACTAAATAAATAAAATAAACTAAAACAAAATAAAATAAATTAAAATAAAATGAAATCATAAAAAATAAAATGAAAAATAAAATAAAATTAATATATATAAAAAATAAACTAAAACAAAAATTGAAAAGAAAATAATGAAATGAAATAAAAAATAAGATAAATAAAATAAATGTATAAAAATAATAAATAAAACTGAAATTAAATCAACTTAAATAAAATGAAACGAATAAAATAAAATTTAAGAATTTAAAAATTAATTAGATCAAATCGATTTTCATCGACGAGTTATGTCTGTGTCGGAAAAAGTTTTGGAATTATCATCGAAAAATTATCGTTATATCATCAATATGTTATCGGAGAGCTACCAATTTCTTAGCGGAGTGTTATCGAAAGTTATCAAAAAAGCTATCGACTACTTACCGAAAATATATCGATATCTTATCAAAAGTATATAAATTTGCATAAATTTGTTTTTGCCAACTTATTCGTTTGTTATTGAAGTGTTACAATTCGTTATCGACGTGCTAGAGAAAAGTCATCATCAAAAATGTATCGCTTTGTTATCGAAAGATTGTCGATTTTCTATCGGAGTATATCAATTTGTTATCGGCATGTCATCGATTTGTTAACTACGTTTCATAGGTTGTTATGAAACAAATATCTATAAAACTTCAATATAAAATGGATAACAAGCCGATAAAAATCCATAAGAAGATGACACGCTGATAACAAATCTATAGTAGCGGATAGCAAATCGAAAATTCGACGATAATGATTCGATATATTAATCAATAGTAAACTTCTAACTTGTCGTTTCGGATGTTACAGATAAGTTTTCTGGTAAAGTTACAATTGTTGTGGCATGACTTCAAACCCTGTATGCTTGCACATCGAACTTCACAAATACTTGGTACTCACGCATTTTTAAACCTTTCATGAAAATGAAATGTATATTAATTTCGTCACGAAACCAAAAACGGACCACTATAGCATATATCCTCCATACACCGATTTTTCAGAAAAAGAGGATTTTTGTCATATCTACTCAATTTAACAGATTGCAGCTTCAAACTTCACCATATATTTCGTATATTGCACATATTGTTGCCTGAAAAATTGATGAGATCGGTCGTATATATAGTATATATCCCCCACAACCGATTGTTCAGAGTAAGAAACTTTCGTAATTACTGCCCTATTTTAAGAGCTAGAGGCTTCAAATTTCAACGAATGCTTACGCATATAGCATATATTGTCTGAAAAATCATAAAGATCGGTGGTATACTATAGTATAGTATGGTGGTATATATAGTATATATAGTATATATATATAGAATATATATCTATTTTCGCAATTTTAGCCCATTTTAACAGCTAGAAGCTTCAAATTTCACCGAATGCTTACGTATATAGCATACATTTTGTGTCTGAAAAAATCATAGCGATCGTTGTATATATAGTATATATCTTATACAACCGATTGTTCAGATAAGAAACTTTTCGCAATTTCTACCCCATTCTAAAAGATATAAGCTTCAAATTTCACCGATTACTTACGTATATAGTATTTATTGTTGTGTCAAAAAATCATAGAGATCGGTGATATATATAATATATATATGATGGTATATATAGTATATATATATTTTTTTTGCGATTTCGGCCCCATTTTAACAGCTAGAAGCTTCAAGTTTTCACCAAATGCTTACGTGTATAGCATATATTGATGTCTGAAAAAATCATTGAGATCGGTGGTATACATAGTATATATCTCATACAACCGATTGTTCAGATAAGAGACTTTGCGCAATTTCTGCCCCGTTTTAACAGCTAGAAGCTTCAAATTTCACAAATGCTTACGTATATACATATATTGTTGTCTGAAAAAATCATAGAGATCGGAGGTATATATATTATATACTTCATATAAACTGTATTTTTTGCCCCTTTTTTACGGCTAGAAGCTTCAAAATTCATCAAATTTCATCAAATAGTTACGTTTACGTCATATATTTTTGAAATACGTGATTCGTAGTCATAGTTTTTACATGCAGACCACAAAAAACGTGAAGCTTTGCATCCTCACACAAAGTACCTACCTATTTTTATTTTATTTTATCTTAAAAATCGTTTAGATATGTTCAAATTTCACCAAATGCTTACGTATATAGCATATATTGTTGTCTGAAAAACTCATAGAGATCGGTGGTATATATATTTATATACCCCATATAAACTGTAATTTTTGCCCCTTTTTTACGGCTAGAAGCTTCAAAATTCATCAAGTTTCATCAAATAGTTACGTTTACGTCAAAAAATCTGAAACTTTGCATCCTCACACAAAGTACCTACCTGTTTTTATACTCAGTTGAGCAGAGCTCACAGAGTATGTTAACTTTGATTGGATAAACGGTTGGTTGTACAGGTATAAAGGAATCGAGATAGATATAGACTTCCATATATCAAAATCATCAGTATCGAAAAAAAATTCGATTGAGCCATGTCGCCGTCCGTCTGTCCGTTAACACGATAACTTGAGTAAATTTTGAGATATCTTGATGAAATTTGGTATGTAGGTTCCTGGGCACTCATCTCAGATCTCTATTTAAAGTGAACGATATCGGACAATAACCACGCCCCACTTTTTCGATATCGAAAATTTCGAAAAATCGAAAAGTGCGATAATTCATTACCAAATACGGATTAAGCGATGAAACTTGGTAGGTGAGTTGAACTATGACGCAGAATAGAAAACTAGTAAAATTTTGGACAATGGGTGTGGCACCGCCCACTTTTAAAGAAGGTAATTCAGAAGTTTTGCAAGCTGTAATTTGGCAGTCGGTGAAGATATAATGATGAAATTTGGCAGAACGTTACTCTTATTACTATATGTCTGCTTAATAAAAATTAGCAAAATCGGAGAACGACCACGCCCACTTTTTAAAAAAAATTTTTTTATACTCAGTGAGCAGAGCTCACAGAGTATATTAACTTTGATTGGATAACGGTTGGTTGTACAGGTATAAAGGAATCGAGATAGATATAGACTTCCATATATCAAAATCATCAGTATCGAAAAAAAATTTGATTGAGCCATGTCCGTCCGTCCGTCCGTCCGTCTCCGTTAACACGATAACTTGAGTAAATTTTGAGGTATCTTGATGAAATTTGGTATGTAGATTCCTGGGCACTCATCTCAGATCGCTATTTAAAATGAACGATATCGGACTATAACCACGCCCACTTTTTCGATATCGAAAATTTCGAAAAACCGAAAAAATGCGATAATTCATTGCCAAAGGCGGTAAAGCGATGAAACTTGGTAGATGGGTTGACGTTATGACGCAGAATAGAAAATTAGTAAGATTTTGGACAATGGGCGTGGCACCGCCCACTTTTACAAGAAGGTAATTTAAAAGTTTTGCAAGCTGTAATTTGGCAGTCGTTGAAGATATCATGATGAAATTTGGCAGGAACGTTACTACTATTACTATATATGTGCTAAATAAAAATTAGCAAAATTGGATGAAGAACACGCCCACTTTTTAAAAAAAAATTTTTTTAAATTCAAATTTTAACAAAAAATTTAATATCTTTACTGTATATAAGTAAATTAAGTCAAAATTCAACTCCAGTAATGATATGATGCAACAAAATACAAAAATAAAAGAAAATTTCAAAATGGGCGTGGCTCCGCCCATTTTCATTTAGTTTGTCTAGAATACTTTTAATGCCATAAGTCGAACAAAAATTTACCAATCCTTCTCAAATTTGGTAGGGGCATAGATTCTATGACGGTAACTGTTCTCTGTGAAAATGGGCGAAATCGGTGGAAGCCACGCCCAGTTTTTATACACAGTCCACCGTCTGTCCTTCCGCTCGGCCGTTAACACAATAACTTGAGCAAAAACCGATATATCTTTACTAAACTTAGCCCACGTACTTATCTGAACTCACTTTATCTTGGTATAAAAAATGGCCGAAATCCGACCATAACCACGCCCACTTTATCGATATCGAAAATTACGAAAAATGAAAAAAATGCCATAATTCTATACCAAATACGAAAAAAGGGATGAAACATGGTAACTGGATTGGTTTATTGACGCAAAATATAACTTTGGAAAAAACTTTGTAAAATGGGTGTGACACCTACCATATTAAGTAGAAGAAAATGAAAAAGTTCTACAAGGCGAAATCAACAGCCCTTGGAATCTTGGCAGGAATACTGTTAGTGGTATTGCATATATAAATAAATTAGCAGTACCCGACAGATGATTTTCTGGATCACCTGGTCCACATTTTGGTCGATATCGCGAGAACGCCTTCACATATACATCTAAGGGCCACTCGCTTTTAAAACCCTCATTAATACCTTTAATTTGATATCCATATCGTACAAACACATTCTAGAGTCACCCCTGGCCCACCCTAATGGCGATATCTCGAAAAGGCGTCCACCTATAGACCTAATGCCCACTCCCTCTTAAAATGCTCAGTAACACCTTTCGTTTGATACCCATATCGTACAAACATTCTAGAGTCACCCCTGGCCCACCCTAATGGCGATATCTCGAAAAGGCGTCCACCTATAGACCTAATGTCCACTCCCTCTTAAAATGCTCAGTAACACCTTTCGTTTGATACCCATATCGTACAAACATTCTAGAGTCACCCCTGGCCCACCCTAATGGCGATATCTCGAAAAGGCGTCCACCTATAGACCTAATGCCCACTCCCTCTTAAAATGCTCAGTAACACCTTTCGTTTGATACCCATATCGTACAAACATTCTAGAGTCACCCCTGGCCCACCCTAATGGCGATATCTCGAAAAGGCGTCCACCTATAGACTAATGATCACTCCCTCTTTAAAATGCTCAGTAACACCTTTCATTTGATACCCATATCGTACAAACATTCTAGAGTCACCCTGGCCACCCTAATGGCGATATCTCGAAAAGGCGTCCACCTATAGACCTAATGCCCACTCCCTCTTAAAATGCTCAGTAACACCTTTCGTTTGATACCCATATCGTACAAACATTCTAGAGTCACCCCTGGCCCACCCTAATGGCGATATCTCGAAAAGGCGTCCACCTATAGACCTAATGCCCACTCCCTCTTAAAATGCTCAGTAACACCTTTCGTTTGATACCCATATCGTACAAACACATTCTAGAGTCACCCCTGGCCCACCCTAATGGCGATATCTCGAAAAGGCGTCCACCTATAGACCTAATGCCCACTCCCTCTTAAAATGCTCAGTACACCTTTCGTTTGATACCCATATCGTACAAAACATTCTAGAGTCACCCTGGCCCACCCTAATGGCGATATCTCGAAAAGGCGTCCACCTATAGACCTAATGCCCACTCCCTCTTTAAAATGCTCAGTAACACCTTTCGTTTGATACCCATATCGTACAAACACATTCTAGAGTCACCCCTGGCCCACCCTAATGGCGATATCTCGAAAAGGCGTCCACCTATAGACCTAATGCCCACTCCCTCTTAAAATGCTCAGTAACACCTTTCGTTTGATACCCATATCGTACAAAACATTCTAGAGTCACCCCTGGCCCACCCTAATGGCGATATCTCGAAAAGGCGTCCACCTATAGACCTAATGCCCACTCCCTCTTAAAATGCTCAGTAACACCTTTCGTTTGATACCCATATCGTACAAACATTCTAGAGTCACCCCTGGCCCACCCTAATGGCGATATCTCGAAAAGGCGTCCACCTATAGACCTAATGCCCACTCCCTTTTAAAATACTCATTAACACCTTTCGTTTGATACCCATATCGTACAAACAATTCTAGAGTCACCCCTGGCCCACCCTAATGGCGATATCTCGAAAAGGCGTCCACCTATAGACCTAATGCCCACTCCCTCTTAAAATGCTCAGTAACACCTTTCGTTTGATACCCATATCGTACAAACATTCTAGAGTCACCCTGGCCCACCCTAATGGCGATATCTCGAAAAGGCGTCCACCTATAGACCTAATGCCCACTCCCTCTTAAAATGCTCAGTAACACCTTTCGTTTGATACCCATATCGTACAAACATTCTAGAGTCACCCCTGGCCCACCCTAATGGCGATATCTCGAAAAGGCGTCCACCTATAGACCTAATGCCCACTCCCTCTTAAAATGCTCATAACACCTTTCGTTTGATACCCATATCGTACAAACATTCTAGAGTCACCCCTGGCCCACCCTAATGGCGATATCTCGAAAAGGCGTCCACCTATAGACCTAATGCCCACTCCCTCTTAAAATGCTCAGTAACACCTTTCGTTTGATACCCATATCGTACAAACATTCTAGAGTCACCCCTGGCCCACCCTAATGGCGATATCTCGAAAAGGCGTCCACCTATAGACCTAATGCCCACTCCCTCTTAAAATGCTCAGTAACACCTTTCGTTTGATACCCATATCGTACAAACATTCTAGAGTCACCCTTGGTCCACCTTTATGGCGATATCTCGAAAAGGCGTCCACCTATAGAACTAAGGATTACTCCCTTTTAAAATACTCATTACCACCTTTCATTTGATACCCATATCATACAAACACATTCTAGAGTCACCCCTGGCCCACCCTAATGGCGACATCTCGAAAGGCGTCCACCTATAGACCTAATGCCCACTCCCTCTTAAAATGCTCAGTAACACCTTTCGTTTGATACCCATATCGTACAAACATTCTAGAGTCACCCCTGGTCCCACCCTTTATGGCGATATCTCGAAAGGCGTCCACCTATAGACCTATGCCCACTCCCTCTTAAAATGCTCAGTAACACCTTTCGTTTGATACA
>JARSSU010037670.1:0-25005 GCA_029619165.1 Eurosta solidaginis
TAAATACATCTATAATTGTAACAACAACCCCATTGCGAAGTAACTACTAAGAAGGGAATTACAAACACTCTTCTGTACTATATAAGATCATTATCACCAAACCAAATACTAAATGTTTACATATTCTACAGTAAATAAAACACATGTAACTAGAAGCTGCAAAAATCATTGCACAGAAACGCGAAGTAATAAAGTGCCCTATGCCTGAAATCTATACTTAATCCTTAGTGTCCACCGTTACATTAACATAAATTAAAATACCGTCCTAAAAACTACTTCTACTATACAAAAGAAATTCTCACTAGTCAGTTAACATAGTAGTAACTACCTAATGTGCAAATGACAAATAAAGATACAAAAATAGCTATTGTTATTATAAGTAATATATTCTTCTTTGTATACATAAAAAAAAAATAATACTTCTGAAATAATACTGTATTTCAATTATTTTCATGTCTCTAGGAGATGGTATAAGACTTAAATGCACAAAAGTATGCAACGAAATAATAATTAATTAATATTACTTCAATTCTCCTTTTAACTAACTCATACTACACGCACTCTCTATACTAGACTCTCAAAAAATCTAGCACTACCAACCAACTAATCTTATCAGCAATATATAGATAAATAAAATCTACAGCACTTCCTTATCTCACTCCAAATAAATCATTATCACCTTAGACTCTTCTAAATTCTTCTCTCCCACTCTTACGTTATTTCCATCTCTCCTAGCATATCACCTCGTCCCCACTTTCTCTTTCCCAATCCCCCCGGTATTACCCTGCCTCCCATCCCCTACTCTCCCTCCATTCCTGCGTCTGTCAGTCCTCCAGTCCCACCGCAGTGGTCGCGTCCCGCGGTCTACCCTCTAGTCTCACTATCCCCTAGACCCCCATATCAACTGTACTTCTCTTTGTACTCTCTCCCCCCCTCCCTCACTCAATCCTTCCTCGCTTCCTGTACCATCTCCTCCCCCCCATCCCATCGTCCTCCCCGGTCCCCTCCCTCGCATCCTCCTTTCCTCTTTCCTACGCTATCTCTCCCCGTCAGGGGCTTTTTCCACTCTTACCAAGGATTCCTCCTTTATAACCCCTTCCTACTCCCTCTTCCCCGTCATCCCTCTCCTTCTGCCATCCTGCTTTTTTCCTTCCTCCTCCTCTCACAATCCTAGCTCTCCTCTACCCCCGGCACAAATACTTCTCACTCCTCCTTACCTTCATAGTATTATTTCACCATGCCACTGTCGTCATCATCCCTTCTACATACACCGGTTCTATCCCTCTCCATTCGATCTCACTTCCCCGTCCTTACATCCCTAATCCATGTTCCTCGATCTATACTCCCCTTATCCTCCACCATCTCCCCTCGCTATACTAAGTCCCTCTTCCACCCCTTCCTTTCCTGCCACCACCCTAGCTTTCCCTTTCTCTTTCACTTCCTAACCCCCATCTCTACTCCCGTCTCTATCCCCATGGTCGCTCCTAACTTAACTACTCTCGACCTCTTTCTTCCTCTCTTTCTCACCACATTTTTTGGCGTCTCGCTCCCACTCAACCTGCTTACCCCCCATACTCCTTCCAGCCTTCAGCTCCACTCCCTATTTTCAGAACTACCCCTTCCCTACCTCTCTACTGCTACCGTTATCTCCCTAACTCCCTTCACTTCATCTCCTCGTCGTCATCGCCCTTCCTCCTCCCTCTACCCATCCCCCGGTAGCTTGCCCCATTAATTATACCCCTCCCTGCTCCAATCCTCCCCATGCCAATCCTCCCTCCCCCCTCTCTTTCCCTAATGGTCATCATTCAGATCCAGCTATTCACCTTTACCTTCCCCCTTACCCTTCCGTTCCTACGTCTTGCCCTCGAATAGTCTCTTGATCTATATTCATTATGCGCTCTACTACCTTCGTCAACCTCTTCCCCTCCATCCTACCCCACCTTCCCCTCCTCATTCATCGTAAATTTGCTTCCTGTACCCATTGATCTCCTCCGCACTCTATGTCCTGCCTCTCATTCGCTTAATGTCTTCACTCTATCTACTACTTCTTTTACTACCCCCCCTTCCATTACATCCTCACCCCTTCACTTAGCTCTACGCTCTCCCATCTTTGTCTACCCTACAGTCCGCCCCCCTTCTTCCGTCCCATTTTCTACTCCCCCTTCCTTGCTCCTCTGCTCCGTGCTCTTTTTATATCTTCTTCTACCTTTTTTTCCATCGTCCCCTATTCGTTCCTCTCCACGTACCCCCAATATACCTTTCTCCCCCGCTTCTCCCACACCTGCCCCCCTCCTTCTTCCCAGTTAGATGTCCACCTTAACCGTCTCATTCTCCCTGCCCTTGATACCCTCCTTCTTCTTCTCTCCTCCTATTCTCCCGCTCCGACTTTGCTACATCCCCTCTACCCTCCGTGCTCTTATTTCACTCTTTCTTCCTCCGCCCCTATTCTTCCCCCATTCCCTCCTGCCCATCCCGTGATCTATCACCGCAATTCCTCTGATTAAACATTACCTCCCTCCATCTTAACGGTTTCTAATCCAATCTCCGCCGGTCTCCTAACTAGCCGGTCTATCTAATAGGGCTTGTCCTTCTACCTTGCTTCCCTCTTCTCGCTCCACCATATCGATCGTTCATCCCGGCCCCTACGCCCATCTTCTTTATTATACCTCCCTCTGCTCTTTTCCTCTTCTAACAACTTTAGTTACTTCAACCTGTCGCCATACACTGTGCCTCTTATGCTACTTCACTACTCCTCACTTCTAAGTAGCGTAACCCCCTCCTACCCTTACTCAGCCGACGCCTTGTACCCTTCCCACCAATCTCTACGCTACCATTCTGACAGTCACTACTCCTCTCTCCCCTCTACAAGTTAGGTACTCTACCCTCTCCTCATATTATCTAATCCTCCCATAAACCTTTTGCCCATTCTCCCCCACGGCCTCTCTAAACCCCAACTTCTCCTTTACATTTCCTCCTCACTACCTTCCTCACCCTATTCCTCTCCATCCATCTCTCTCATATCTTTTATAAAACTAATGACTCCCTCCTTCCGACATTGCGTTCCCTGGTTCGTCCCATCATGTCTAAGTCCTCTCCGTCCCCCGCTTTTTTCCACTACTTATCTCATCCCCCCTACTTCTTCCTACCCCCACCACTCCCCCATCCATCCCTAACCCCCATCACCTCTTCTATCTCCTCGAACCTCGCCCTTATTACTCCCAGCCCTCGTCACGTCCCAACTCTCTCGATCGATCCTATAATGTACATACATCCCTCCCCGTTCCTCACACTATTTCATCTCGTTCAAGTTCCCCTCCATACCTACCTTTGATATTTCTCATCACCCGCCCCTCCTCTTACCCCATCCCCCCTCGTTCCTTACTTTATTTTTTCTTATCTTCGTAGCGTCACCTTCCTCTTTTTGTTCGTCGTCTTTCCTTGTCCCTCCAATTCTAGCTCTTCATTCTCCCCTCTATCCCCCTCCCCACTGAATATCCCCTCCCCCACCCTACCTTCCCGCCCTACCGGCCTCGCTGTCTCTTCCTACCCTTCCCTTTTTACACACTCTTCCTTCCCCATCTCCATCTTTTTGTCCTTTCACTCCCTCCGCCCCGCTCCCTGTCCTCCCCTTCCTCGTTCCCCCTACTCCCTCCTCTCCATATTCTATCTCCCGCTCAGTCTCATCCTCCTCGATCCCCTACTGCCCTCTCCTCTTTACCTATCCAAGCTCCTCTCTTACCCTCTCTTTCTTTCCCTATGCTCTCTCCTCTCTCTCTAGCCCTTCTACCCCTTTTTTTCCTACCTCCCATCACCTATCTTCCCGAATCTAAGAGTCATACCCTCATCGATCCTATCTTACTTCCCCTCTCCCTCTCTCCTCATTGACGCCTTGCTTTCTTCTCCTTACTCCTTGTTCTCTTCTCCTACGCTCCCTTCCCTTCTCCTTACGTCTCTATCTCCCCTCTCCCCCCCCCTCTAACCGATCTCCCTTCCGGTCCCCCCATTCCTCCCCCTTATTCCTCCCTAATCCTCTACTTCCCTCGATTATCCCATGCCGTTGTACCTTCCTTTCTTCCTTTCCTCTCAATTCTCTATCTTCTCCTTCCCTCCCATCCTCCTAATAACCTATGCCCTCATCCTCCGTTCCCGTCTCTTTCTCTCCCTACCGCGTCGTCTCGTCTACTTTAACATACCATCCCCTTCTTACGTAACCCCCCCATCTCCATCTTCATCTCTTCCTGACTCCTTCTTTACCCTCTTGTTCACCCCGTCTCTAATTTTCGTTCCCCATCTATCTTACTCCCCTTTCCTAACATTTCTCGTTCCCCTGCCTCCTCCCTTCTTTCTCACCGATCTATCTTCTCCAGTTACCTTCTCATACCCTCTCCGTATCCCCTCAAACCGCTTCTATTCTGCTTCCCGTCCCCTCCCTCTCCTAGTTCACGTCCTCCCCCTCTTCCTCACTTCATCTTCTACTAGTCCACTATCCCTAATCTCCTCTCTCCTCTTCTCAGCTCCTACCTTCTTATTTTCTCGCCCCGTACACGTTTCTCTTTCCCCACACTCTACCCTCCTCTCCTCCCACTTCTAACGCGACCCCTGTCACCCACCGTCCCTTCACTCGCCCTCCCACTCACACTCCCCCTTCTTTCCCCTTCCCCTCTCCCTTTCCATTACCACTCTCTACCCACCTACCTCTTTACGCGGTCCCCCTTAGTCTCCTCCCTTCTTGCCCTTTCCTCTCCCTCCCTCCGCGTTCTGCCCCGTTCCCTACACTCATCCCTTCACCCCCCCTTTTGTCTTAGCTATCCCTATTATCTCCATCCTTGCTCCTCTACCTTTCCCTCCCTTTTATTGCCCCCTTCCCTCATTAATCCTCTCCTCCTCTCCTGTCCCCCCCTTTATTCTCCCTACTACCACGCCTATCCTCCTCCCCTTCCTCGGCCACCCATCTTCTCGACTCTCCTACCCCATCGCACAGACCCTCCTCCTCCCCCTTTGTCTTCCTCCCACTTCGTCTCCCGCCTCTCACATCCTGTCCCTCTACTCCTCCTACCTCCCTCTCTTCTCAAGCCCTCCTCTTTCTCTCTCACACCGTCTCTCTCGATCTCCAATTCCCCCTGTCTCCGTCCTTTCCCTTCTCCGTAGTGCTTTGACTCTTTCCTCCGTTCTCTCCTTACTCCTACTCCGCTCCTCCCTATCCCCTCTTCTTGCCCTACTCTCCTCTCGACCCCAATCCTCTTTCTGTATGCTCTTCCCGTGACCTGTGCCCCTTGACACTCGTCTCCTAATTCTCACCCCCCTCCCTCTACCCTACTCTCCTATGACCCCTTTACTCCCACATCCTTACTCCTCTCTACCTCGCCCCCCCCTCCCTCCGCCTTTTCCTTACCTGTCAGCCCTTACTACCTTGTCACCTTCTTCTCTCCGGTCAACTTCTCTCACATCTCCTATTCTCCATCGTTGTCCCCTCTCTCCTCCTCTTCCGTCCTCCCTAGTCTCTATCCAATGCGTTATCTTTCCGTCCACCACTCTCTGCCCCTACTCTCCCCTCTCTCCCTATACGACTCTTTCAATTTCTTCTAATCATAGCATCTCCCTTATCTTTTTCTTCCCACCTCTTTCCCTCTCGTACCTCTTCTCTGGCCTCTCCTCCCTCTTCTAGGCGCTTCATCCTCCGTTATTCCTCCCACCACCCCGTCAATCTCATCTCCTCCACAGCATTCTTCTACTAACCATGCCCTGGCCTCTTCATTCACTACTTGTTCTCTACTCTATCATCAGTCTAAGCTTCGCTCCTCATTATCCATCTCTATAACCCTTTCCTTTCATCATCCACACCTCTCCATACCTATCCAAACTTTACTCTATAGCACTCCGCGCCCCATCTGTTCTACCATCATCCTGTGTTCATCTCTTCCTACCATCTATACCCTCTTCCCTACTCTATCTACCCCCTTTTTCTTCCTCTCCCCACTCGCTCCTCCGCCCTTCCTTATTCTACTCCCTACCCCTTTTCGGCCGCCCCCTCCCTGCGTATCCTCTTCACCCCCTTCGCACATTGACCCTAATTTCGTCCTCCACCCCCCTATACTTGTAGTCTCTACATTCCCGCTGCGACTTATCACCGTCGTTTTCATCTATCATACGTCCTTCAATACACGTTCACCTCACTCCTGCTTTAGCGTACTCTTTCTCTTCTCCCACGTACTCTCCCTTTCGTCATCTTAATTCGATAACCCTCCTAACCCTTAACCTAACCATTGGAAATATCCCAACGCTCCACTAACCCCTATTCTTCAGTTTGGTCTATCTTATTTTGTTATGTTATCTCAAGATTTTGATTTGTATTTTTGTTGATATTCTCTAATGTTCTTGGTTTTAGGTTCTACTTATCTACGTGTATTTCTCTTTTTTCGGATTATGTAATTTTTCTTCTCTTGTTCAAGCCCATTGCTCTACTGCTTTTTTCACCTGACATTTTTCGCTCTTTGTGTGTTCGTCTTTGTGTCTTTTTTTCTTTCTTACTTTACTGTGTTGCATTTATTTTGTCTGTCTTTATTTTTATGTTAATTACTCTATGTGTACGTGCTTCTTCATACTCAACTGTGTTTTAGGATGATTGTATGCTTCTGCTTTACTGAATGATACATTTTATTTTTTTCTCCTTTGTCGTTCTGTAAATTTCCGTTGTTTCTTTTCTTTCTCTTTGATGATGTCCAATTAAATCGCCCTATTCTGACTTGAAGTCTGGTTTCTTTTATTTGATGTCTATTTTTTTTTTTCGTATTTTGACTGTCTGACCTCTTTTTTTTGTGTTTTTTGATATCAATTTTTTTCTTTCAATTGAATATTTTGTTTTATCCCCTTCCTCTTCTCTTATTTCTTTTCCTGTTTATCTCCATCTTATCATTTTCTTCTTATCCAGCTATATCTTTGTTCTTCCGTTTTCCTTTGTGATTACTCTTTATGTGTATCAGTGCTCTTCTTCGTCTCTGGTTTTCTTTTTTGTTTGTTGTCTTTGTGTGTATCCTGTATTTTCTTTTCCCCTCTGCTTTCTATGAATTTTAGCGCTTCAGTGATCGTTTTTTGTCATTCTCTCCTTCTTTTAATCCTCTGTTTTTTCTCTATTGCTCTCTTCGTTATTATCTTCCTTGTATTTGCCCTGTTTTTCCTTATTCTAATTTCTCCATTTTCTTCTGTTCATTTCTTTTTTTTGATCCACTCTGCTTTTGTCCTCTCCTTTCTTTGTTGTCCTCTTTCCTTTTCCTTCCGAGTTACCTTACAGTTCTTTATTCATTTCTTTTTCTCTTCTTTTTCTTCGCTTTTATTTTTTTTCTCTCTTGTTGTGTCCATCTTTTTTTCTTAATTTTCTTCCTTCTTTTCTTTCTTTACGCTTCCTTTTCAACTTTTCTTGCATCCATTACTCGTTTTCCTACGTAATTATCCTTTGTTTTGTCCTTATTTCTTACCGTTTTCTAATTGTGTTTCTTTTCCCTCCTCTTCTTCGTACACACGTTCAGTGCTTTCAGTTCTAATTTTTTCTTCTATTATTCGTTGTTACTGTTTTTAAATTTTTCTTCTTTTTAATTTATTTGATGCTCTCTACTGTTTTCCTATTAACTCTTTTTTTTTTCATCGTTTTTTGTTTTTCATTTATTTCCTAATTTGTCATTTACTGTCTTCTCTCTGTGCTTATCATTTTCTTGTTCCTTATTCTTTTTTATTTTATCCACTGGTTTTATCATTCTTTCTCTCTGCTGTATTTTCCCAACTCCTACTCTCCTCACTATATATTCCTTTGTTCCCCTTCCGTGTATCTTTTTCCTTTAGTCTCTTCTTCTCTCCCTTTTCTACATTCCTTCTTCATTCTTACTCCTTCCTCTACTCTATACTAATTCTTTATCTCTCCTTTTATTCTTGCTCTTCACTTTTCCTCAATCTCTATTCTTCCTTTATCTTTTTATACTTTCCTCATCTATATCTTCTTTTTCTCTCTTTTCTTTTTACATTTAATATCTCTTTCTCTTCTACCTTATTTTCCTTTTTTCTTCTTCCGACCTTCGTTTACATGTCCTTTCCTCTCTATCTTTATTCCTCCCTCTCCTTTTATAACTTTCTCTTTCTTTCTTTTTTCCTTTTTTCTTTTCTATCTTTATCATTTTCTTCTTTTTTTTTTTGTCTATTTTTCTTACTCTTTCCTTTCCTCAATTTTCTCTCCTACCTATTTTCTTTCACTTTTTTACCTTTTTCTTTTTTTTTTTTTGCCTTTTGTTTTTCTCTTCTCCTTTCTACTTTTTTTTTTTACTTTCTATTACTTTTCTTTCCTTTTTCCTCTGTTTTATTTTGTTTCTTTTTTTTCTTTTTCCATCTATCCTTGTCCTACATTTCTAATTTCTGCTCTTCCTCTCTTTTTTCCCTCTTTTTCCTTTCTTTCGTTTTTCCCTTTCTTTCCTTCTTTCCCTTTCTTTTTTCAACCTCTTTTCCTTTTTTTCTCCTTCCTCTTTTTACCCTCTTTTTTTTTCTCCTTTTCCTTTTACCCTTTTCTTTCTTCTTTTCCTTCCTACATCTTTTTTCTTCCTTCCTTTTTTTTCCTTCTCTTTTTTTCTTTCTTATTCCCTTGTCTTTTTTTATTCTTTCTCCTCGTCTTTTTTCCTTCTCCTTTTGTTATTCTTTTTCTTTTCTTCTTTTTCTTTTTCTTCTTTCATTCTTTTTTCTTTTTTCTTCCTACTTCTTCCTCTTTCTTCTCCCTTCTCTTTTCTCTCCTTTTTTCTCTTTTGTATTCTTCCTTTTCTTCCTTTTATTTTTTTCTTTTTTTCTTCTCTCTTCCTTTTCTCTCTCTCCTACCTCCTCTTTTTTCATTTTTTTCTCTTCTCTTTCCCTGTCCCTTCTCTTTTTTCTTTCTCTTTTTTCTTTTTTTTTCCTTTTTTTTTTTTTTCTTTATTTTTTTTTCTTTCTTTCCTCTTTCTTTTCTTTTTTCTTTTCTCCTTCTTTCCTTTTTCTTTTTTTTTTTTCTCTCTTATCTTTTTCTCTATTTCTCTTTTTTTCTTTTTTTTTTTTTTTTTTCTTTTTCCTTTTGTTTTCTCATTTTTTTCTTTCCTTCTTTTTTTTCTTTTTTTTCTTTTATTTTCTTTCTCTTCTTTTTCATTCTTTCTCTTTCTTTTTCTCCTTTTTTTTTCATCTTTCTTCTTCTTTTTCTTTTTTTCTTTTTTTTCTCTTTTTTTTTTTCCCTTTTCTTCTCTTTCTTTTTTCTTTTTCTCTTCCTTTCTTCTTCTTTTTCTCCTATCTTCTACTTTTTCCATTCTTTTCTCCTCTTTTTTTTCTTTTCTCTCTCCTCTTTATTTCTTTTCTCTTTTTTTTTTTCTTCTCTTTTCTTCTTTCTTTTCCTTTTTCTTTTTCTTCTTTTTCCTTTTTTTCTCTCTTTTTTCTTTTTCTTTTTTTTTTTTCTCTTCTTTTCTTCTTTTCTTCCTTCTTTCTTTCTTATTCTCTTCCTTCTTTTTATTTTTTTCTCTTTCTCTTTTTTCTCTTTTTATTCCTCCTCTTTCTTCTTTTCTCTCTCCTTCCTTTTTTTTTTTTTTCTTCTTTTCTCCATGTTTTTCTTCTCTTTTTTCTTTCTTTTTTTTCTTCAATTTTTTATTCTCTCTTTTTTCACCCTTCTCCTTCTATTCTCTCACAGTCGCCTTAAAAAATTGATTGAGAGATCTGCCGGTTCTTGAGCAATCGAATTGACACATGAGTCCAAGACTATTAGAGCAGCCTGACTGTCAAGAAAATAATCACACAAAAATATCACCACCCAACTCTCTTCAAGTTAGTTCCAGCGGGAAATATGTTGATGTCACCTTAAACAGCATGCTACCTATTTGCTCGTTAGTGTCTTGTGGGTATGACACACTGTGTAATTCCTAGTGAAACTGGAGCTAAAAATGCAAAAGTCAGTGAGTACTGGTAATCAAAGTAGGAACCTTCGCTCAAAATTGCATGACCACTTCCTCTGATGTGACAACTGCCGGTTTGTCTAATCTGCCGGACGCGAAAAATTTGCTCAGAGTCGCTTGCGAGTATCCATTCCGCTACAAATTCTTCTTAGCTATTTGCTCTAGCTTTCGTCTACAAAGTTAGTATTAGCGTTATTATTAAATTTTGGCTTCGAGTTTCACTTAAAATTTACTTGCGATACACAACTTTTGGAGTTAGACCTAGATCGTTGTTTGTATCTCCCTTTTCATAGTAAGTAAGTGATGTCCAGAGAGTACTTAGATTATGGAGGGAACACTTCTCTGCTCTCCTAAATGGAGAGAGCGATTTACCGCACAGGATGAAGAACACGATCCGCCATCCATGATGGTAAAATTAATATCCCCCACCCGATTATGACGAAGTTAGAATAGCAATAAACCAAATTGAAAAACAGACAGCAAGGCCGCGGGCGCTGATGGATTGCCTGTGTAGCTGTTCAAATGTGGCGGCGAGGAGTTGGTAAGCGCGCATGCATCAGCTTCTTCGCAAAATATGGTCGGACGAGTGAATTCCCGACGATTGAACATTCAAGTGTCCTTTGCCCAGTCCACAAGAAGGGGATACTGTAATCTGCACCAACTATCGCGGAATCAGCCTTCTTAATATCGCATATAAGGTCCTGTCAAGTGTATTATACAAAAGAGTGAAGCCCACCATGAATCGGCTGATTGGGACTTTAGCAGTGCGGCTTCAGACCTGGTAATCTACCATCGAACAGATTCTCACAATGCGCCAAATCTTGGAAAAAAACCCGAGAAAAGCAGAATCGACGCACATGACCTCTTCGTCGATTTTAAAGCCGCCTTTGATAGCACGAAAAGGAGCTGCCCATGACCATGCAGTTCTGTCAGAGAATCGGGAAGGACCTCTCCGGGCCGTTCGAAACTAAACGAGGTTTCAGACAGGATGACCCTATAGTGCGATTTTGATTTAATTTGATGCTGGAGAAAATTATACTAGCTGCAGAACTTACCGCTCTGGAACAATATTCTATAAAAGCGTGCAATTACTGCATCTTGCTGATGACATTGATAGTCATGATATCCGCTTACTCCAAACTGGAAAAGGAAGCGGTAAAGATGTGTTTGATGGTGAGTGAGGACCAAAACGAGAGTACCTGCTGTCATAAAGCAAAGAGTCAGCACATGTGCACCTTGGCAACCACGCTACTGTTGGCAGCATAATTTCGAAATAGTAAAAGACTTCGTTTTTTTGGGAAATAGCATCAACACTAACAACAACATTAGCTTTGAAATCCAGCGCAGAATCACTCTTGCCAATAAATACTACTTTGACTAGGTAGGCAATTGAAAAGTAAAGTCCTCTCTCGGCAATCGAAATCATACTCTACAAGTCACTTATCTTACCCGTCTGCTTTATGGTGCAGAAGCATGGACCATGACAGCATCAAATAAAGCGGGTCTGGGCGTGTTCGGAGAAAAGTTCTTCGAAAGATTATGAACCTCCGCGCGTTGGCGATGGCGAGTACCGAATAAGATTTAACGATGAGCTGTACGAGCTATACGCAGACATCAACATAGTCCAGCGAACTAAAACGCAGCAGCTGCGCTGGCTAGGCCATGTTATGCGGATGAAAGATAATGCTCCGGCGATGAAAGTGTTTCTATCGGAACCCGCCTATGGAAGCAGAGGTAGAGGGCGGCCCCACTCCATGGTAGGACCAGGTGGAAAACAAATTAATCTCCCTCGATGTGAACAATTGGCGCCGGTTGGCAGAGAGAAGAAGCGACTTGGGCGCCATGTTGGACGGCCATAACCATGTAGGTTGAACTGGCCGGTCCATGAGGACCTCACATAGATTGAATAAGTCCGTAGTGTTCCCACCGTTTAAACGGTTAAGCGCAAATTAAGTAAGTAAGTTTAGTATTAAGTGAGAGATTTATCAGATATTAATTGATATCAGATCTTTGTTACCACTCTGCTTACCAGTGAGAGCTAAATGGAGGTCTTGTAGCGATAAGTGATATACTGAATATTGTACCTTTAAGTACAAAAAAAAGAAAACAGAGTAAACTAAACACGAAAAGCTCAATAAACTAATATTTACATATTTAACGACAAATTGCCCCAACAAAAAAAGTTGCTTGAATGTGAAACTTTTGTCCATTTTGTTTTTTATTCGTTTCTTTGCTTTCCGTTTTTTGCTTCATTGTGTTTTAAATCCCTTTAGACACCTGTTAGCATTTTTCTTCACGTGTTCTTTGTTAATATCACAACGACGCAGACACACAAACTCGTACATTCCTATACATACAACTGCAATCAAATAAACTTTTGTTAGTGTATGTAAGAATTGTAGCATTTGTTTTTCGACCATATATGCGTGCAAAGCAAATTATTACAAACATACACACAACTCAAAATCATACGTATAACATACAAATATGATGAAGCCTTCATATTGTGCTTTGCTGACATTTGTGACACCACGTTGTATAATTAATGACCAATGAATTTTTGCTACATTGAAGTTAAGCACGACATTGACATCATCAAAGAAAAGGAAATGTTGACAAACCCTTAAAGTTGTGTAAATTTGTATGAATTAAACGGGAATTGCCCTAACTACTGAAAACATTTACATATTTGAACCATTTTTTTAAATTTAGTTTATTTAATAATTTGGGAAAAATGTAAAAAACGTATGTACTGTGTAGTGAATAAAATATGCAAAGAAGGAATTTGGGCTTAGTTTACAACAACTAAGGCATGACGTAGCTGAATGCGTTTGTAGCGCTTTAACCATCGTAGAAGTGGGGGATCAAATCGCACTCCCTTGAGAAAATGCTTTGAAGTGGTTGCGAAAAGTAAAGAAAAATGAGCTGAAAAACAAGTAAGGAAGGCTAAGTTCGGATGTAACCGAAACAATACATAGTCAGCTGAGAGCTTTGGAGACAAAATAAGGGAAAATCACCATTTAGCAAAATGAACCTAGGGTAACCCTGGAATGTGTTTGTATGACATGTGTATAAAATGAAAGGTGTTAATGATTATTTAAAACGTAGTGGGCCTTAGTTCTATAGTGGTCGCCTTTTCCAGATATCGCAATAAGGGTGGACCAGGGGTGACTCTAGAATGTGTTTGTACGATACGGGTGTCAAATTAAAAGTATTAGTGTGGGTTTTAAAAGGGAGTAGCCCTTAGTTGTATATGTGAAGGTGTTTTCGATATATCGACCAAAATGTGGACCAGGGTGACCCAGAACATCTTCTGTCGGGTACCGCTAATTTATTTATATATGTCGTACTACGAACAGTATTCCTGCCAAGATTCCAAGGGCTTTTGATTTCGCCCTACAGAACCTTTTCATTTGCTTCTACTTAATATTGTAGGTTTTTCCTAAAGTTATATTTTGCGTCAATAAACCAATCCAGTTACCATGTTTCATCTCTTTTTTCATATTTGGTACAGAATTATGGCATTTTTTTAATTTTTCGTAATTTTCAATATAGGAAAAGTGGTCGTGGTCATAGTCGGATTTCGGCCATATTTTATACCAAGATAAAGTGACTTCAGATAAGTACGTGAACTAAGTTTAGTTAAGATATATCGTTTTTGCGCAAGTTATCGTGTTAACGGACGAGCGGAAGGACAGACGGTCGACTGTGTATAAAAACTGAGCGTGGCTTCAAACGATTTCGCCCATTTTCACAGAAAATAGTTATCGGCATAGAATCTATGTCCCTAACAAATTTCACAAGGATTGGTAAATTTTTGTTCGACTTATGGCATTAAAACTATTCTAGATGAATTAAATGAAAAAGGGCGGAGTTACGCCCATTTTGATATTTTCTTTTATCTTTGTATTTTGTTGCACCATATCATTACTGGAGTCGGATGTTGACATAATTTACTTTATACTGTAAAGATATTAAATTTTTTGTTAAAATGTGACTTAAAAAAATTGATTTTTAAAGTGGGCGTGTTCGTCATCCGATTTCGCTAATTTTTGTTTAGCACACATATAGTAATAGGAGTAACGTGCCCACCAAATTTCATCATGATATCTTCAACGACTGCGAATTACAGCTTGCGAAACTTTTAAAGTACCTTCTTTTAAAAGTGGGCGGTGCCACGCCCATTGTTCAAAATTTTTCAAATTTTCTATTTTGCGTCATAAGATCAATGCACCTACCAAGTTTCATCGCTTATCCATCTTTGTTAATGAATTATCGCACTTTTTCCGTTTTTCGAAATTTTCGATATCGAAAAAGTGGGCGTGGTTGTAGTCCGATTTCATACATTTTAAATAGCAATCTGAGATAAGCGCACAGGAACTATATACCAAATTTCATCACGATACCTCAAAATTTGCTCAAGTTATCGTGTTTACAGACGACGGACAGACAGACGGACGGACATGGCTAAATGAATTTCTTTTTCACCCAGACCATTTTGATATATAGAAGTCTATATCTATCTCGATTAGTTTATGCCGTTACGGATTACCGTTATGCGAACAAAGTTAATATACTCTGTGAGCTCTGCTCAGCTGAGTATAAAAATGAGCTGAAAAATAATTAAATAACAATTTAACTAAATTTTTGGTGTAGCTTCTAGATTTTCGATTTGGATACTAAAACTCGTGGCTTCCTAAGTTTTCACTCTTTCCAATATGAATGCCTACACGAAAAAAATAGAAGGACCTAAATGACAAACTGAAGCGGACCGAGAGGATTCGGCAGTGACAAAACTTGCGTTTAGATATCGATTTGGGCAGTATTTTAATAATTGTTGGCTTCTTGAATAAATTCTGATAATTCCATAAGCTGGGCGGAAGCAACATTAAAGCGAACATCCAATTAATTTTGGCATCCTTAATCTTCTTGCAGAGGAAAAAACTACAATATAGTACGGCGGTAAATTTAAGGAAATACCAATTGCGCTTTACAGTAGAAAATACTATGAATAGCCAGTAGTGAGGTAAGTATTCCAATACTTTCAGAAATTCAATTAAAGCTTTATTTTGTATGTGTAGTATAATTGAAGCTATGCGGAACAAAATAAGCTCTTCTATATAAATTGATTTTATTTATCAATTCAGTTATTTGTGAAGGTTCAAAAATAGAAATTAAAAAAAAATAGATCCGCTTGAAAGGCTTACAAAGAAATTTGTTTGACTAACACAATTTCCAAATCCAAGAAATTTATTTATCTATAAATATTAAAAACTTGCGATTAAGCAAGCACTAAGTCTAGTCCCAAGAATTTCTAGCAGTCTACCATGTCCAAGAAGACGGTGTTGAGGTGCCAGTTACTGTTTGTGTGTGAGATAAGCTGACAAACTCTCCTAAGGATATAAGAAATTTCTTTGTGAAATTTTTTCATTTATGGCGGAACATATTATACACATGCATAACAATGGTTCCAAAGTGGCCGGGTATTTTATCGGTCCAGCAAAATTATATACTGCCAAGCCAGCATGGATTTGTGGTTGCCCAGTCTACAATGACCAATTTAGCCTTGTTACGCGAAAAGTGTTCGCTTCAAGCCATCAAGTAGATTGCATTTATGTATATGGATTTCTGCAAAGAATTCAAGAAGGTAACTCATAATATATTGATGAAAAAGTAGCTTCATTGCAATTTCACTACACATTCCTGAGTAGGTTGTACTCCATATCGATTGAGGGTGTATCCCCTGAGCTGTTAGCTGTCACCTATTGAGTACTCTAAGCGCGTATTTTATGGCATTCTTTTCACTAATTTTCTTTATAAATGATGTTCGCAGTGGTAGCGGAGCATTAGCCTACCACTGCGAACATCCTGGGCTTACGCCCCATGTAAATCAACATCAAAATTTTAGAAACAAATTTTTCAATTAGAAGACAATTTTTCTAAGCGGGGTCAAACCTCAGTCTAGTAATTCGAGCGTATTTCTACCAGCTCTCAGTAAAAAATCGTCTGCCTTACAGATGCCGTTCGGAGTCGGCATAAAACGAATAGGTCCCCTCCCGCCAATTTGTAGGAAAAATTTAAAGAAGCATGACACAAATTGGAATAAAAGTTCGGCCTAAAATCTCTTCTTAGGTTATCGCGCTTTACTTTTATTTTTTATTTAATGTTTAAATCGCGTCGGCTTTCTTATTTTATGCTTATGACCTTGAAATTTTTTAAAGTATTAAAACGTCTGATCACGCAAAGCATCTCCATGGTGAATTAGATAGATTAGCGGTACGCTCCCATCTATCCCTTAATCTTAAGAAGTGTCTTCATGCTGCACTTGATAAATTTTGTAATGTCTGAACAACCACCTGTTGTATCTCAGATGAGCTTAGAGACCTAGGTGTCTTCGTTTGTGTATTCCAAATTTGAATAAGCCGCTTTTATTTGAAAACTTACCAAAAGTTTTCAATTTTTATGGAATTGGGCGAGCAAATAAGGGTTTTCTAAAATTTTGTCTAATAATGCTACATTTGTACGACCCGCACCCATCGGTAGCAGTATTCTGGGCTGCAGAGAACCGAGCCGGGCCCCTGAGACAGTTCACGTTTACGGGCCCCCTAAAAAATAAACTCAATTCAGTAAAAATAATAACATAACCTACATAAATTTTTCAATTCACATTGTCAGTTTTATTTCATATAAAATAAGATTTACTGGAGCACTTACATAAATGAAATGTTAGATTTCATTGTTTGATTTGCTTACATTAACTTTTTCTAAATATGTACATTTTAAGAGCTTGAATCAGCCAAGGAAAACCTTCCGTGCTCTTTGGTTTGCGAATATGAAAATTACCGATTCAAAACTAAAGCTGCGAGCAAGACTGGGCTCCAACGCTAATCTTCCCAGGCTATGTCAAGCGATTTTGGCTCATAGTAGAACGTAAAAAATTTTTCACGCAAGACAATAGACGAAAAGAACGCTCCCCTTCAGCCACACTGACTTGAAGTGTGCAAAATATTCTTAATGCTTTGCAGATGTTCGGAAATGATACTACCATCTTCAAGTCATGAAATTTGTTCAGAAGTTGAGTGGCAGCGAATTACATCCAAAATTTGCTAAGTGGATGGCTTTGAGATTACTGATTTCATCTATTAGATTCGTAGAAATATCGATACCATAAATCGTGCAGAATGCCGCTGCCTTTTCTCTGAGCTCTTCTTCCGTCAAATCCTGATACTTCCACAAAAAACTAAATTTAATCGCAATGTCATTTACGGCTTCGAAAAAGTCTTGTCATGTTACCAATCAAGCAATCCAAAAGAACGTAAAAAACTTGCTGTTTGAATTGAGTTTTGGAATCACACTCAGGTGATTCGCCAGGTAATTCATCAAACTGACGCTTTCTTATCTTCCTTCTTTTCTTCTTTTCTCTGCGAAGTTATTCACAACTCCTATAGTCCCTGCCAGAACCTTACATTCTTGAAGCATGATTGACCATTGATGCCGAACTTCTTCAACTCATCAATCAGGCTACGTATATTTTCTCTTTCCACGTCCAGTGTGGCATTTCTAACTTGCAGTACCAGATTTCGATGGTTGATTACCGTCAAGACTTTGAGCCAAATGAAGGCTAAGAGGATACACTCAAATTTCCCCATATATGCTTCAATAACTTTCAAATCCGTTACTGTTTCTGAACTCAGATTCAAAAGTTTGCGTAAGGTTTCACACTATCCACACGAGCAGACCTTCGTGTTTGTGGCATACTGTGCAAGGAACAATTAGTTTTTTTCCTTGAGAATTTCCAATCTCTGAGGGCTTGCGCTAAAAATATTATACAATTTTGCATAATACCGAAAAATGTGATGACTTCTGCACAACATTCTGCAGCTTGCACTCCACATAAATTTAAACTATTACAAGCACAAGGTGAAAATATTGCCAGGGAGCTATCTCTCAGGATATGACTCTGCGCTCCTTTGTAATGACCGCTCCTATTACTACCATTATCATACCTGACTGCCGTGGGCAAGAGTCATCCAGGGGAATATTGCGCTTTTTTAGAGTGCTGCTCAGCTCAGCGATAGCTTCTCCTGTTATTGCGTTACAATCGACAAACTCTAAGAAGCGTTCTTGGATTTTCCATTTTCCGGAGTACCTGTCTAATAAAACATAACGCAATATAAAAACAGTCTGCTCAACATGCGCCGAATCAGAGGTTGCATCCACTATTACTGTGTAATACTTGACGGACTTTCTCTCGCCTTCTATGTTTCCAATTACTTGACTTGCACAGATTTCTATGAACTCATTTTGTATTCCATCAGACAAATAATGTGCTTGGAGACGATTCTTTTTCATTTGAGATTCCCTCACCTTCTCCAAATGTTCATGCAATAGGGGGTCATTATTGTTGATCAGTTCTAAAATACCAAGAAAGTTTCCATTTTTTGGATTTCCGATGAACGAATTATCCCCTCTAAATGCTAATCCTTTTTTTTCAAGAAATAAAACAACATCAAGAATTCTGCGAAGTATCTCTCTCCAGCGAGCAGCTTCATTTTTAAGGGTTTCCGCTAAGAGAAAATCCACTGAACTTGAATTTCGAATTCTCATTTCATATCGGCGCTTCTCCCTATAGCAAGTTTTATGATTTTGACTATTTTCATGTTCAGGAATTTTGTCGTGTAACCTCTTCCAACCTTTTTCTTTAGAATAACCTGAAGATTTTGTCAAAGCTGATCGGGTATTTTCGGAAATTTTGCTGGAAAGCCGGCATAGAAAACAAAAAAGCGCTTCTTTTGTTGCACTCCAAACGACCCAATCACGCTTTACTTTTTCTCCATTTTTTTATAGTTGTATGGAGTATGATTTGAAGGAAACGGCGACCACTTAAGTCGTTGGGAAGTCGAAGAAAATGTGATTTTAAGTTAGTTGAAGCATTTTGGACCGATAGCGCTTATAAAATATTGTAAAAAAAGTTTATCTAACTTAAAATCACATTTTATTTCGACTATGACTATGCCCCATAGTATTTGGTCGGATGCTTATGATTTTCGTTAAGTGATTTCAATTTTAATGGACGTTGTGGCAGCGCGCTGCCCTCAAGTGGCCCAATGAAACCAGGCTAATCCTGTTCACGCGATCGATTTATATATATATATAATAACTTTTATTTTGCCGAGTCTTTGATGGGCAGCGGTTTGTCAAGCGTCACGATCTGAGACTGCTCAGCTACAGAAGAAATTTCATCAGCCAAGCGTAATACTTAAAGAGAACAGAAGCAAACGTATTATACATTAATTTAGAGAGGTGAGAACAATCTTTTTTATAGAAAAAAGGGAGTCCGAGCTATCAAATGTGTTTGAGTGAGAGTTATAATCTTGGCATAAACGCCGAAAAGGTTCATTTTGTTCGAAATTCGTTCTACATTGTTTCAGCAGAAGAGGTTTGAAGTGTCTCGATGTCCGAGAGGGAACGCAAAAGTTCACTTCATTCAGAAGGAATGGGCTCGAAATTGATCCATTTAAAAGTTTTGTCATAAATATCACACCAAGCATTTCCCTTCGACTAGCAAGAGTTGGAAGATTGATAAGCTTTAATCGATTAGTATAAGGTGGAAGATTAGTTAAAGAGTCCCATTGGAAATTTCTTAAGGCAAATAGTAAAAATTGTTTTTGTATTGATTCGAGACTGTCTGCATGGACTTGATAACGCGGATTCCAAATTATCGAGCCGTATTCTAATATTGGCCTAACTAATGTTGTAAAAAGTGCTTTAGTTATGTAAGGGTCGTTAAATTCTTTTGACCACCGTTTAACAAATGCAAAAACACCTTTGCCTTTATTCACTGTAGCATTAATATGAAGATTGAAACTAAGTTTGGAATCCATCATGACTCCCAAGTCAATAAAATTATTTACAGTTTCTAGACTATAGTTGTTAATTGTATATGAAGCTGGTGGCGAAACTCTCCGAGAAAAACACATGAATTTACATTTTTTGAGATTGAGCGGCATATAATTTACATTGCACCAGGTAACCAAGTGATTTAAATCCATTTGAAGCAAGGAATGTTCCTCAACCGAGGCACATGATTTGAAAAGTTTTACATCGTCTGCGTACATCAAGATTTTTGAGTATTTAATTGTACCAGATATATCGTTTATGAACAACAAGAACAGAATCGGACCAAGATGGCTGCCCTGAGGAACACCAGAAGAAACATTGATGACCCCAGAAAGTGTATTTTTAAAGATTACTTTTTGCGTACGATAACCAAGATACGAAGAAATCCAACATATAAGACGGGGTTGAAAACCGAGTTGACTGAGCTTATGAATAAGTAATGGGTGTGATACTTTGTCGAAAGCTTTACTGAAATCGGTGTAAATTACATCAGTGTGAAGGCCTTTTCTAAATCCATTAGAAACGTGGGTGGTAAATTCTAGTAAATTGGTGATAGGTGATTTGCCCTTACAGAACCCATGCTGCGAGCTTGCAATTATGGGGGAAATAGGGAATGTTAGGTGGTGGGTAACAATAGCCTCAAATAACTTTGGGATAGCGGATAACTTTGCTATGCCCCGGTAGTTTTCTATTGAAGACCTGCTTCCATTTTTATGAAGCGGAATAAGAAAAGATTCCTTCCATATTGTTGGGAAAACGCCATAAATTAAAGATAAATTAAATAAATCTGTTAGCGGCTGATAGATGTTTGCGGCACATTTTTTAAGAAAGTGTGTCGGGATCCTGTCGGGGCCGTATGAATATGATACTTTTAAAGTTTTTAAATAAGATAATACATCTTCTGAAGATATAAATGGAGCTCTGATTGAATAACATGAATCAATATGGTATGGGTATTCATTAGGTGAAACGTTGGTCTCAATAGAGTAATTTGATTTGAAAAATTCCGCAAAGAAGTCGGCGATCTCTTGATCATCGCTGGAAATATTATCTTGGAATTTCATGGATGATGGAAACCCTTTCACCCTGCGTTTAGAGTTTACGAATCCGTAAAATGCCTTCGGGTTGCAAGTTATATTTCTTTTCATTTTACAAAGATAAGCTTTGTAACACTTTTTGTTCAATTGAAAATACTTGCAGCGTAGAATCGAGTACTGTAAGTAATGGTTATGTAAACCCGTCTTTTTGAACAACTTGAAAGATCGAGACTTTTTATTCTTTAAAATTTTCAGCTCTTTAGTGAACCATACTTGGCTTGTATCGGAATGTACACAAATCCGCTTAGGTACGTATTTTTCAAAAAGACAGTAAATGGTATTGTAAAAGTGAGAAACGCTTTGCTCCACATCAGCATTAAATGTTGGCCACACTATTCGAGATAGATCACGATTTAATTTTTTAAAATTGGCCTTCGCAAAGTCGAAGCGATAACTGGAGTCGTATCGTTTATTTCCGCTGTTACAAGCATAATTTACAACTTCGTAAACTATTTTGAGGGAAGGGTGGTAAGCATCTTCAGGTTCAATAATGGGTTCGCATCGACTAATGGAATATTTAGATTCATCATCCACAAAGGCTAAATCCAACACTCTTCCGAATTTATTCGATTGGATGTTGATTTGTTGAAGGCACAGCTCAGACATTCCGTCTAGAAATTCATTGTTGGAAGACTTTGACGAAACTGGTACGATATTAAAGTCAGAGATGCACCATGATATGTGTGGCATATTGAAGTCACCCAAGACAATAATGGAATCGGAAGGCTTTAGCATCGAATTAACAGTTCTTAGCAAGGAAATGTGATTCATATAAACGGACAGTTCAGAAGATGGCGGGATATAACAGATGGCCAAATAAATGTGGATATTTGCTAGTTGTGTGCGTATGCACAAGAACTCAGTTGTATCGGTGGCGGTTACGCAAATCTCTTCAGATGGTATTGAAGAGTGTACAGCAAGCAGAACCCCACCTCCAACCCTGTTCAGGCGGTCATTTCGATATATCTGGTAGTCATTACAGAGGATCTCTGAGTTAAAAACATGAGGTTTCAGCCAGGTTTCGGTTAAAGCAATTATATCGTAGCTTGAGTTAAATGATTTTAAAAACAGTTCTGTTAACTTGGTGTTTAAGCCTCTAACATTTTGGTAAAGTATATCTAAAGCAGATTTTTCGTTCAGTTTTTTGACTCAGTGTTATTAACAGGGATCTTTGCCAAGTTTGGAACACTCTTATTCCGCCTATATTCAAATTCCCGCACAAGTGCCCCAGAGGGCCAAAAATCGTTACTCAAGATAGTGTCAAAATGGTCAATAGGTACATCTAATCTAAAGGAAGATACGTTTCTTTCATAACTAAAATTAAATTTCCGAATTGTTACGTCATGGGTTTTCCTTTTTGAGAAGATATACGATTTCAGATCCTCCTCAGTAGTATCCCTCTCGAATCTTGACACGAATATCGATTTTTTAGGAGGGACTACAACCAACTTCCTAGTTCCAGGCTCAGTCGCCTGAGAACGGTTTGCAGGTTCAATATTTTTTCTAGCTGCTAGTTTTGTTGGAGGTGCCTTTGATGTTGAAGGCTCTACTGTAAGAGGACTTGGAGATGCTAAGTTTATTAATTCTATCGTGCTAGGTGTAGGAACGATTGGGTTCTGGATGTTTTGAACGGGGTCTAGGGTCAATACGCCAGCCGAGACATCAGTTCGTTTTCGTTTGCTGTCACGACTGTCGCTGTTAGCATTAGCAGCTGAATCGGTAATACATTTGAAAGTTTTAAACAAGTTTTCATAATACTTGAATTTATCCCCTAATGTAGAAAGTTCCTTACCGATTTCGGAGAATGCGTTTCGGGTATGTTTGAAAAGCTTAAAAAGATCCACTTCGGTGGATCTGCATTTCAAGCACGACCAACGCACACCCTTGTTATCGTTGATCGCATCACACACCCTTGCTGTCAAACTAGCGCACTTCATATGAGCAAGCTCATCACAAAGCCAGCACGACACGAATTTTTTGTAGCAAAAAAATATGTATGTATCTATGAAATCCTAGTTGGAGTACTGTCATACTGCTTTGCCTTGCCGGGCCCCAGGGCAATTGCCCTGAAAGCCACTGTTGTTTTTGACTTTTGTATAAATGAGTAATTAAAGCTTTCCTGGGCTTAAAACTTTACTTGCTCGACTACGGTTGCTGTATGTATATAAGCTGAATGCTTTTAAAGACACTCAACTGTATTTCTGCTATGAAAAACTAAAGCAATCAAGGCAGAATGCCAACCAGAGTCTGGAAATAACATCTGTTTTGACACTTTAAAGGTAAAATAAGAGCAGCACATAAAAAGTTGGAAAGAAGGTCGGCCTCAATCTTTACGGATGTATGTCACGTAAAGTTTATTATTATTGTTATTGCTATAATTATTAAAAACAACAAAAATCAACCAAAAATTTTGCAAAATCGCTTCAGTTGTTAACTCCCGTTAACTATGTTTTAATTCGCACCATTTTAATAGATGGCACATACTTAGTATGTTTAAGGCCCTGTCGCATAAGCAATTTTTCATATAGATGCGTTTAACTCAATCTTATGCATTATGAGTAGATTGCACGTATTTTTATGGAGAACGGTAGATTGAGCTACACCACCGCCATCTGACATGAAAAAGTAGCCATCATAAAAATTTTGTTGTAAACAAAGCATAAGAAGAAGAATTTGACTTTTGCTTTGGCTAAGGGTGCTGGCACACTTTGCAAGTAAAATTATTTTCCCACTCGTTGGTAAATTGTATAACATTTTCTCAATTAAAAACTACAATATAACAAATGAATACTGCACAAAATATGTTAGCATGTATTTTTGTTGTATAGGGAGAATGTTTATAACAGTGTTTCGCGAAATTTTGTATGTGAATGGGTAAAGTGAAATATATTTCAATTACCAAATCTGAACTTCCTTCATATTTACAATCGCAACATCGTGGTTGATTGTGGCTATGTTAATGGAATGCATACGTTTGTGTTAAACGTATATGTATGAAAAATTTCATTGTGCCGCGGCCTTTATATACATAAAAGCTTACATCACTATGTTTTGAGAATTACTCTCCTACTTATAAAGAACGCGGATATCTACATTTTAACTGAAACTGAGATACTGAACATAATAAATCGGTAATTTGGAGCATTTCTCCATTCAAATTACATTTTAAAAAAACTACGCACTTCAATGCATTTGAAGAAAATTATGGATTAAAAACGACACACTGGAACAATAGAAACATGTTGAAACATTTGGGATTTTTTTTGCATTCCCAAGATGTGCTTGTCCACAAAATAATACAACACACAAATTATCAGCATAGAAAATGATATTTTTTGAGCCACGCCCAGCGGGCCGTTGACACGACTATTATTTAAAAATTTAGATATTTTGGCGAAATTTGGTATAATTTTTTATATGGACCTAAAAAGATTGGTATTGAAATAAACAAAATTTAGAAAAATAAATAAAATTGAATAATGGGCGAAGCATCAGTTAAAAGTTTTGCAGGCGAGGGAAATTTTTCTGGCCCCTATATATACACTAAGCCTGGTGGTGCGAGTTGCGTTGTGATCCATTTATATTAGTTTTTGCATAGAAATTATATTCTTAATATCGAACATAGCATCAACTCTAATCCCAAGGCCTTTTGGAACTTTTTGAAGTCGAAAAAGTCCTGTTCTATAATACCATCAACCGTTTCTCTTAATGACAAATCAGCTCATACTCCTGTAGATGTGGCAAATTTGTTTGCCGACTTCTTCAAGTCTAATTTTTATAACAATCATTCTGAGTCAGACCTTGGTCTCAATTTTTCTTCTGATGCAAATTTGTCGTCAGGTTTTGGGTCACTTCTTCTCACATATTAAGATGTTGCAAATGGTATTTCGAAATTGAAGCCTTCCTCACGTCCAGAAATAGATGGAATATCAGCAGTGTTATTAAGGAATTGTCCAGCTTTGATATTCCCTTTACTAACTATCTTTAACAGATCGCTATCCACGGGTGTATTTATAGATGCTTGGAAATTGGCATTAATAACCCCGGTTTTTAAAAGTGGTAGCTATTGT